>SNQJ01S0002805.1:11753-77119 GCA_010110895.2 Picea sitchensis
CTTTTTCATTCACAGATGTGGGTGAAGGGAACCTCACTGCATTTTGTTGTTGATAGCAGAAGCCAGAAGAACCTCATATCAGCAAAGGTTGTCAAACAGTTGGGATTGTCGACAACACCACACCCGCAGCCATACAACATCCGGTGGCTTCTCCAGGGACGAGACCTTCGTGTCATCCAGTAGTGTCGATTGTCATATGGAATCCATCCCTTCAAGGATGAGGTATTATGTGATGTTTCCCCATTAGATGTATGTGATGTTCTATTGGGCCAGCCATATATGTGGAAGTGCCATCCTATCTATGAGTCTTGACCCCATAGTGTCATTGTTACTCTGGGGGGTCATCTTTATAGGATACCAGAGGTAGTTCTAACCATTGTTCCACCAAAAAAGTACCGCAAGGTAGTATCTCATACTACAAAATTCATCTTCTTCACAGTTTGTTCAAAAGATGAACAAAAGAACATCGCAACCACTACAACCTCAGTCCAAGCATGTTATGTCCAACAGAAGCAAGTCAACAAGATTAAAGAAAAGTGCAGGGATTTCTTCTGCACACAGTCATTTCATGTACCCAGACTGGTTAAAAAGGTCCAACCCTTCCAGCCATAGGTTCGTGATAGCCTTCAACAAGCTAAGAAATGCAACTTCTCCAGCAAGGCAAGCAACTCACCAAGATTCAGATTTAGTAAACGCTTCCCCCTCTCCCCCGAGAAATCAACGCAATGGATACCATTTCTTCCTAAGGAGGGAGGATTTTTCCAGGGGGATATCGGTGGCTACCCACCTATTTCACTGGCTCGAAAAACAATTTTCCACCTTGGAAGTTTTTCGGCAGTTTTTCGGCAGTTTTTCGAGTTCCAAACTTCTGGGGTCGTTTTGAGGCTCTAAATGACGTCTTTTGAGGATTTGGGGCCCAGGTGATTGTCATACATATTGCCTTGGGCCAAGAAAAAATCGTTCTTCTCGGTTAGAACTTTCCAATGGTGTATAGAGCGCCCCAAACGGAGATCGTATGCAAAAGTTACGCCCCCGGGAAGTTGATGTATCAACTACCCCCATCGGAGCCCGCAAACCTTTTGGATTTTCATCTTCCGGGGTTATGGTTTTGGATTTTACTTATGTTAAAAAGGCCTTTGGAGCTTCATTGTAACAATCATCTCATTGCGAATGCGAGTAGCCATCACAACTCTTCTCAAAGATAAGTTGCCACCATTATAGCGAGTCTTTCACTCTATAATTTTACAATCTTTGTACATTTTCGCTCATTAATAGAAATTGTGTATTACTGTATCTCTGTGTTTATGGTTGCATCTCTGATACATTTATGTTATATTATTGGATATCCGAGATATTTATGTATATTTATTTGTTATATCTCCACTCTCATTTCGAGCCGAAAATAATCCAGATCAACGTTGCAAGGGAAGAAGATTTCTGGAGATGCGATAAGGAAGAGAGAGTCTCCCTTTGTCGCAAGAAAAGAAGTTTGCTTACAATGCGAGGAAAGAAAGACTTGGAATTTGCGGAGGCATTGACTTTATCATACGGAGAGAAATCTTTGTGCAATGCAATGTATAGCATGAAGATAAACTTCATGTGACACGTTTCACGGAGCCAAACTTTCCAATGATGTGATAATTAGATCCAAGATTTCGTCGCACGAAGAAGAATTAGTGGAGTGTGACGTATCACATCCACAAAAATTTGGGATGCATTATGTCACATTTTGAAAGATTTTGAGGATGCGACAAATGGGAGATAAGGTGAGGAAACAATGGGAAGAAGGATAAGGGAAGAAGAAAAGGATGGACCAAAAGAAGGAAAAGATATCGACGAAGACAAGGAGAAGTTTTGTGTCTCAAGGAAAGTGGTTTTCACGTGATGTGATATCACATGGGAGAAAAACTTCCCCAATGCAACACATTGCATGACAAAAAAATGTTTTTGGCATGACAAGAAGTTTGGGAGAGTTGTGGCATAGCGCTCAAGAGAATTTTTTTCGTAATGCGATAAGCCAAAAAAAGGGAATTTCTCTTCGATAAGCATGAAAACCAAAGGATGTTTCTATAGGAGGTGACGTGGATCCATACGATTTCCATGTAGGCATAGATGGTATGTCACATGTATGGATGTTGACGTCGCAGGAGAGATGAGAGCCCTTAGAAAACTTTAAAGTGTCATAACTTCTTGCTCAGAGCTTGAAATTGAGCAAGATTACGGTTCTTGGAAAGCTCTTGATGAATAAAATACCGTCATAATCTCAAACTTTGGTACTACATTTAAGAGAAAAAAGAAATTAAATACTGCACCTCCTTATACCATCATAATCTCAAACTTTGGTACTACATTTAAGAGAAAAAAAAAATTAAATACTGCACCTCCTTAATGCCACTTAAGAGATTGGGTATGGTACACATTTCAAATTCAACAAGCCAGGAATCAAAACTACAGTAACCCTTGTGTAAATTTTATTAATAAATAAGTGTTGTTGTAGTATAAAATGAAACATGTCTTAATTCTTTTGGCCTCGGTTTAAATTAGTCTGGTATTGGAAAATCTATTTTCTTTGATATGCATTAATATTGAAACTAACCCAATGGTATTGAAGTAGATTGGTTTGACTATTTGTTATCAGTTTTTTTCTAATATTTTTAGTATTATTATTTAAAACTATTGTTGGAGTCCACACTTCTCATTATCAACATGTAGATGTCTCTGCATTTTATATTATACAGAGTAATGGCTAACTGGTTAAGTCTTAGTAGAATGCTAATAGTCCACATAATTTTGAACACGATTGAGGAGAAGATAGTCAACCATTCCCAGGCCAGGCTTTGAGGATTCCCTTCTGTCGCTCCGCTCTGCGATCAGAGTTCATTCCTTACCGATCCGAATTCCATTTCAAACAATAATTGAGTAATATGATGTGGCTGCAAGACCTAGGTTCGAATCGCAGCAACTACATAAAAACGCGTTGAAAACCAATAGAGTGGGAGTAACACAAAGGGTAGTCTAAACGTTATACCTTTGGGCTGTTTTTGGTGATTTTTTTCCCTTAATTTATATCCTTGGATTTCGAAAAAAAAAACAAAATGTAGAAAGTTTAACCAAGGTAGTATTATAATTTTATAGTAAGGCGTCCAACTAAATAATATAGGGGTAACTCGGTCTAGATTTGAATTCCTCTCTTAATTCAGAATTGTGTTTGAGAGTTGTACAATTTATCAACAGAAAAGTTCAATCTCAAGTGGTGTTTAAAAAAACTTGCCAAGTTACCAATTCCACTTATTTAAAATAAAATATAACACTTCCACCTTGTCATTAAATACCAAAAATACATAATAAACAAGGTTGCAAAGATGCTCTCTAAGTATCCAAAGATGAATCTCTAAGCAATGGGAACGGTAATGAAGCTTGTTTCATTCACCTGTTAAGCATATGGTGAATAGTATATGAAAGAAGAGAAGTAGATTAACATATGCAAACATATTCAACAATTCATCTAAGGAACTAATGGTGGATATCCATGTCGTTACATCCATGTCGTTACTTTACAATTTGGATAAATTATGGATTCCATTAGGTAGAATAATTCTAAGGGAGGCATACACATCAAGAGTTATGGTCATCTTGGGAGTGGGAAGATTGTATCCAATATAGAGAGGTATGTTTATTGACATAAAATCAACAATGAGTGTCTAAGTTTATTAGAGGGTGTGTTCTTCATATTACTAATTAACATAGCAATACAAAGTTTGAATTGCATATATTGTTATCAATTCCAAGCAAACCATGGGAAAGCATGTCCTTGGAATTTATTTGAGAATTGTCAATATTTAAGTATGGACATGATTATTTGGTTATAGTTGTGCATCGATTTAGAAAAATATGCATTCTCATATCCTGCAAGAAGGTCATCAATGATCATGAAGTTGCTCAGTTATTTTTCTCAGATGTATGGTTTATTTTGTTTTCCCAAATTTATTGTTTTGAATAAAGATTTAAGATTTTTGGATAAAATTTGGACAACATTTATGGGAAAAAGATGAATACCAAGTTAAATCACTCAATAACATTTTATCAATAAAGTGATAGATAAAGTGAAATTTTCAACACAACTTTAGTTAATCACTCAAAAAATATAATAACATTCTATCTATAAAGCGATAGATAAAGTGAAATTTCAACACAACCTTGGTCAATCACTCAAAAAGATATAATAAGACATACCCAAAGCCTTGGGATGAAAAACTTGCATATATCCAACACTTTTATAATAGACCATTACATGCGTTCACTTACTAAATTTTCTCTTAAAAACTTGTTTTAGTTGTAATGTTTCCACTACAATCGTCATTTTAATTAATGCATAATGCATATATGAAATGTGGTCACGGCCAAACGATGTAATATGTGAATTGTATTTCTGAATTTTAATAATAAAATGTGATGTCAGTCGTTGGGGGATATGGACAGAGATGGGGATGAATTAATCCACAAGAGAGGGGAGGGTCTAAGAGAATGTCTAACAGGGGTCCAAGGGATAATTGCCCATGTCTATTAATTCAACTCACTTCCTAAAATTACTTGATATATGAACCTTCTAATTTATGATTGAGTGTCCCCAAAGCTAATCATTGAATTTATGTAAGAAGTTGGGTGTGAAAATTCACATCCCATAGTTATCGGGAGTATGGGGTTGAGTACAATTAGCTTGGGGATGTGTGTAAGTCGAGCAATCAAAAACAGAGAGGAAATTTGCATGGGCACAGACAACAGTTTTTAAACAATCAAGTTTTTGCATAAACAACAAGCAGAGAGCAGAAAATAAGAGCTTGGAGTTGGAACATCCATGGAGCGTGAATTCTGGAGCGTATTTGGAGCAGAAGACTGAAGATCTGGGTTCTCAAGCCTAAAAAGTGCACTCATGTATGAGTTTCACTATAACAACAAGTGATTGTTGTTGTTTTCCTAGTAGTTTTCCTAACAGTGAGCTCCCTTGAGTTTCTCAGTAGTGAGATTCCTAGTTACCTATGCCAGAGAGACCCTGATAAACGAATGGGATGCCTGATGGACTGAGAGCAGTGAAGAGGTACATTCCTTGGGTTGGGAAGGTCGAGATGAAGACGACTGGTGGAAAATCGGGATAGATGTAGGAGAATACCAGTGGGTTGTGGGTTTTTCTCAGTTGTGAGTGGAGAGTGAAAGACCGCCCTCTTTTATGGATTGCTAGCACCAGCTTGGAGGTGACTTGTTATTGAGATATAAAAAAACAAGTCTATGGTTGGATGGAACGTTCGTCCCATGAAGCTAGTTGTGATTTAAAATATAAGTGTTTTATTTATTTATTATGTTGCATTATGAGTTTAATTGTCGTGTATTAACTCTATGTTTGAGAACAATTTATATGTTATTGTGTTGAGTTATTGAAACTACATTCATGTCATATTTAGCATGTTGTAGACACATTTAATTAATGGTATCATATAGTAGTTAAATATGTGTGTAATTCTTAGTTAGAAGAGATTTTTTTGTTTTTTTATGTATTTTCTGCGTAATAATGATCATTGATTTAGTTAAGGATCGTTACATTAGATATTTACCACCATCGCCATTTGATTTTTACAAGAAAGTGACTGAGTAGAATATGAAGATGTAAACAAAGCAATAAGATGAGGGGTGTTTTCCTCCCACCCAAGTTCAATTCCCGCAAGTGACATGTTGAGCTCTTAAATGAGCAAGTTATCGAAAAATCCTAGGCTTTCTACAAAATTTGGTTTACCCCAAGTACCATCCTCGAAATGAGGAAAAGTGCTCGTTGGGTTTCCCCAATTTATTACAATAATATAATTATATATCTATATATTGTAATTATATATAGTAATTAGGATGAATTGCAATTATATAGTAATTATAAGTTATATATACAATTCGAATGGGTTTAATGGTTAAGAATATGTGTTTCCTCCTTGGAGGTTATAGGTTTAAAACTAGAGGGGGGTTGGGTATGTATACCTCTATAGACTTTAATAGTCAAATTGCGACCCCACCAAATTGGTGTATGAGACTCCCTTGTTTGTGGGACAAGGGACCCCACCAAGTTAGTGTATGGGACCCCCTTGTTTGTGGGACAAGGGACCCCTCTACAAAGTGATTTGCCTCTAGAATCGAACATGTGACCTCCAGAAAAAGAAACACATACTCTTAACCATTAAACTCACTTAAATTATCTACATTATATTAATAATATTTATATAAATTAACATATTTAATTATATAAATTATAATTAATTATAAACAATATATTATTTTATATTAACCTATATGTAATAATATTATTATATAAATTAATACACCTAATTATATAAATTGTAAGTAACTCTCCTTATGTAATTAGAAAAATAACAGAGGTAATTGTCATTTCAATGCTATAACTATATATACATATAACTTATAATAGTTTTATAATAGTTATGAGTATACGGTAATAGTTATATAATTGCATATATGATTATAATTTATATAATAATAGATATAACATATAGCCTATAGTAGTAAGTATAGATTATATAATTACAATAACTAATATAACTAAACTAATAGTAGTTTATAGTTTTATAATATAATTTTTATATTACATTAATAAATTAATAAATCGACTTAAAAACACCTTATTAATTAATTGTTTAATCTTAAATGTTGATAATACCATTGTGATTGTGATTTATTTGGAGACCCTATACACAATTATATTAATCATAAATTAATCTTAGTTTATAGTTTTATAATATAATTTTTATATTGCATTAATAAATCAACTTAAAAACACATTATTAATTAATTGTTTAATCTGAAATGTTGATAATACCATTGTGATTGTGATTTATTTGGAGACTCTATACACAATTATATTAATCACAGAAGTAAATTAATCCTTATAATTAATAACATATTTTATAAAACTTTATAATCATTATAATTAATAATATTTTTATAAAATCATAATAATAATATTATTACTAATAAAATTGAAATATAACTATATTATATATAATAGATAAAGTTATAATTATTAATAAGAAAAATTTATTTATTGAAAATATAAAATAAATTTATAATTATATATAACTTTAAATAAATATTATTATTTTAAAATTAAATTATTTCAAAGTTATAAAGTTATAATTATTAATAAGAAGAATTTATTTGTGAGAAATATAAAATAAAATTATAATTATATATAACTTAAAATAAATATTATTATTTTAAACTAAATTATTTCAAAGTTATAAATTCAGTTAAATTATAATTAAAAGTAAATGTTATAGTTAAGTTAGAGAAATAAGAAGACCTTATTATATTATTTATATATTTATTTATAATTTTAGTGTTATTTTCATATTAATAAAAACATATTCATTCTTTCTTTTCGGATAATTGGGATGATTCCATAAAATCTTTCAAATAGTAAACTAAAAACTTAAAGCTAGTCAAGCGAAGTATAAACTTTGTCATGCTCAATGTAGGTTATATCCCAAATGAAAGAGGATTCTTAACATATGATGTAAGTCAAGTGGGGGATTAGGGATTGGGGAAGGATGGAGGAGAGAAGTAAGGTTGGTGAAGGAGGTTGGGGTTCTACAGTGGGTAGGGATTCTAGCGAAAAAGGGATGGTGATGAAGGTTTGTAGGGGATATTCTTACACTTTAGAGGATTTGAAAGTGGAGGATTATATGGGAGTCAAAGAAGCATTGCATTCATATTTTCCATGGGGAGTGAAACATTTCCATTTCACATGAATGTATCTGAGAGGGTGTAAAGATGTTAAGGAATAGAGTGTTGATCGGCTATAGTGTGGGAGGAATCTATCTCCCTCCAAGTTGTTCATGTGGATTAGTGAAGCATGGGGCAAGGTGATCAAAGGTAAGGTAAAAATATCCACTCTCAATCCAATTTTTTTCTCTTTTTTCTTTGGAAATATAGAGAAGGGAGGCATTATTGAAAGGGGGTCCTTGGTTGTATGAAGACGTGAGATTAGTCCTTTTTTCTTGGACTGAATACTTCAATTCCTCCAAGGATCAAAGAGACCAATATCTATTGTGGAATTGATTGGTAGGGCTACCTCTATACTTTGGCACCAAAAATATTAAGGGTCATTAGGGAATCATTGAGTTTTTCAAATGGCTACTCTATAAACCCTAAGACTGGAAGGAGTGCCTTATATGATGGTTTTAATAACTTCGAATTGTGGTCTACTAGATAAAATTATTCTAATTTGTGGGGAGAATCAATAGGAGCAGGAAATTTACTATGAAAAAATCCATTTTTGATGTTGATACTATCACGAAGCTAGAAACATATTGTGTGACTTCCACAAAAGGGATTATGTGTATAAGAAAAGGAAATCTAGTGACTTGTACAATGAGGTAAATCCTTTTGCAAACGTGGGTTGTGGGGGATCCCCCTTGAAATTGAGTTATAGGAAAGAGCATTGTTTCATTGATGTTGCAAGCCACATAATAAAAGGAGTTACTACTAGTGTCCTCCAAAAGCCAAATGTGAATAAAAATACCACATATTGTCAAGTGGATTTCATTATCCTTGGAATCCATGTCCTGATGGTGGATGCACTAGGTGATCTCTCCTAGTGAATAACAATTACTCATTATTTCTCATCCCACCCAAATCAAATTAAAGGTGTCCTTGTAGCTAATCACAATGGTTCAGAAAAAGTGGTGAATGGGATTAAGGAATGAATACTACATATCATCTCTTTATGTCAACTACACCCATAGATTGAATGAATATAGGTTGTTAGAAGATCATGTAAGTGGTTAAATTGGGCCCCTCAAGATGCATAGTGGAGGAGGAGGTGGGTGATCTTTCTCCTTAAGTTTGTTTTTTGGCACTCAGAGACCTAATTTGTCTCTAACAAGTAGCATACATGCACTTGATCAAGGATGAAAGTACGCACCAACTAGCTCCCTAGGGAGGGAAGAATTCAACTCCTTTACCTCTATTAAAGACCTTTATGTCACTTACCTAGAGTGAAACTCTTTCAGCGCAATGCATCTAGATGGGGAATGTTTAGAGAAGGTAATGTTTCTTCTTGAAAAAATTCATTATGAGGTTTCCTTCCTAGTGTTGGAGTCGTGCCCTTCTTTGGAAAGGGTGGGATCAAAAGTCACGAGTTATCCATCAAGTGGATCCTAGTTTTGTAAAGTGGTCTCTTTTAAAGGTAAGAATAACAAGTTCTTTCCTTTGGACTCTTGTCTGCCTAGTTCTTGAACTAGGGGGGCAAGAAAAATTATTTATTTGACTTGCAAATATTTATGGTGCCTCCATATTTGAAGATTTTTGGAATTTTTTATCTATTTTTTAATCAAGGGAGAGCTTCCTCTTGTGATGAATCCTTTTGTAATTTGACCCTAGTTGGTTCAATGAAATTTTTTATCTTTGAGAATCAATATTGGTTATTCAATATGATTGAATTGTTGTAAATAATGATGATACAAATATCTAGTGGAATTGTTGTTCTCTTTTAGGGTAACCTAGAAAAAATATGGATTTCTTGAGTAGATTTACAATCAAATAAGTCGATAAAGACATATCCCTTCTCAATGTAGGTTTTCATTGTTAGTAATGAAAAAACATAAGTTTTTTTGTTGGGAAAAAAAAATAGATCATAAATTTCACATTTAAAACAAAGTTTGGTTATATATCATAAAAGAGGGATTGCAAGTGACAGTTAATAAGCTTAAAACATTGAAGTATCAACCATTTTAAATCATTGAACCAATCAATGGCAATGCTTTCAAATTCAATATACCTTTGTATATGAGGATGTATTCAGTAATGAATGTGGAAAACTTGTGGTTATTTGAACCTTCCATGTTGGAAGCACTTCCCTCAACAAATTACTTTGCAAAAAATGCAATCAAAGATATTGACATTGACGAAGATTCAATTGTATAAAAGAAAGGAAAGAATGCAAACATAGGTCACTAAGAGTTTTGGCAAAAAATAATGAAAGTTTGGTTACGCACTAAGGAAAAATAAATAATATGAGAAGAAATTTGGGGAATTATTTCATTATTCTTCACCACAAAACATTTTAGGAACCAAAGCCTCGTAATATGGGAAGACATGGTCTCAAAATAAATCAATGAACAAGTTTGTTAGAACAAAGGGAGTTCCTCGATTTCCAAGTTGTTGGATGGAAGGGAGATGCATTAAATGTTTTATGCATCAATTATATGGCAGCCACTTTTTGTTTTTATTTTTATTGGTGGGGGATTCTTTTTTTTTTTAATCATGGAGATCTGTTTACTTCATGATGTGGAGAGTCGTCATGTGGATCATGTTAGGGGAGAAAAGAGACAATAATGGAGCAAGGACTAATACTAGAGATAGATCCCAATAGGTCAAAATCACATGCATCAATAAAACATAATAATAATTTATGTATTAAAATAATTCAAATTGTCTAAAAACAAGTTCAAAATAGTCCATAAATTGTTCGGGCCCACAATTGTTAAAAAATTACTTTCATTACACCAAAATATATAGTTGATAGATCTTTCATAAAAAGTGATTTTCATATCACCAAAATATATAGTTGATAGATCTTCTATAAAAAGTGACTTTCATTGCACCAAAATATATAGTTGATAGATTTTTCATAAAAAGTGACTTTCTTTGTACCAAAATATATAGTTGATATATTTTCCATAAAACATCATGTCCANAGGGAGGGAAGAATTCAACTCCTTTACCTCTATTAAAGACCTTTATGTCACTTACCTAGAGTGAAACTCTTTCAGCGCAATGCATCTAGATGGGGAATGTTTAGAGAAGGTAATGTTTCTTCTTGAAAAAATTCATTATGAGGCTTCCTTCCTAGTGTTGGAGTCGTGCCCTTCTTTGTAAAGGGTGGGATCAAAAGTCACGAGTTATCCATCAAGTGGATCCTAGTTTTGTAAAGTGGTCTCTTTTAAAGGTAAGAATAACAAGTTCTTTCCTTTGGACTCTTGTCTACCTAGTTCTTGAACTAGGGGGGCAAGAAAAATTATTTCTTTGACTTGCAAATATTTATGGTGCCTCCATATTTGAAGATTTTTGGAATTTTTTATCTATTTTTTAATCAAGGGAGAGCTTCCTCTTGTGATGAATCCTTTTGTAATTTGACCCTAGTTGGTTCAATGAAATTATTTATCTTTGAGAATCAATATTGGTTATTCAATATGATTGAATTGTTGTAAATAATGATGATACAAATATCTAGTGGAAGTGTTGTTCTCTTTTAGGGTAACCTAGAAAAAATATGGGTTTCTTGAGTAGATTTACAATCAAATAAGTTGATAAAGACATATCCCTTCTCAATGTAGGTTTTCATGATTAATAATGAAAAAACATAAGTTTTTTTGTTGGGAAAAAAAAATAGATCATAAATTTCACATTTGAAACAAAGTTTGGTTGTATATCATAAAAGAGGGATTGCAAGTGACAGTTAATAAGCTTAAAACATTGAAGTATCAACCATTTTAAATCATTGAACCAATCAATGGCAATGCTTTCAAATTCAATATACCTTTGTATATGAGGATGTATTCAGAGATGAATGTGGAAAACTTGTGGTTATTTGAACCTTCCATGTTGGAAGCACTTCCCTCAACAAATTACTTTGCAAAAAATGCAATCAAAGATATTGACATTGACATTGACGAAGATTCAATTGTATAAAAGAAAGGAAAGAATGCAAACATAGGTAACTAAGAGTTTTGGCAAAAAATAATGAAAGTTTGGTTACGTAGTAAGGAAAAATAAAT
This sequence comes from Picea sitchensis, assembly GCA_010110895.2. Lineage (NCBI taxonomy): Eukaryota > Viridiplantae > Streptophyta > Pinopsida > Pinales > Pinaceae > Picea > Picea sitchensis. The sequence goes on from SNQJ01S0002805.1 coordinate 23,585, forward strand.
AATATGAGAAGAAATTTGGGGAATTATTTCATTATCCTTCACCACAAAACATTTTAGGAACCAAAGCCTCGTAAAATGGGAAGACATGGTCTCAAAATAAATCAATGAACAAGTTTGTTAGAACAAAGGGAGTTCCTCGATTTCCAAGTTGTTGGATGGAAGGGAGATGCATTAAATGTTTTATGCATCAATTATATGGCAGCCACTTTTTGTTTTTATTTTTATTGGTGGGGGATTCTTTTTTTTTTTAATCATGGAGATCTGTTTACTTCATGATGTGGAGAGTCGTCATGTGGATCATGTTAGGGGAGAAAAGAGACAATAATGGAGCAAGGACTAATACTAGAGATAGATCCCAATAGGTCAAAATCACATGCATCAATAAAACATAATAATAATTTATGTATTAAAATAATTCAAATTGTCTAAAAACAAGTTCAAAATAGCCCATAAATTGTTCGGGCCCACAATTGTTAAAAAGTGACTTTCATTACACCAAAATATATAGTTGATAGATCTTTCATAAAAAGTGATTTTCATATCACCAAAATATATAGTTTTCATTGTACCAAAATATATAGTTGATAGATCTTCTATAAAAAGTGACTTTCATTGCACCAAAATATATAGTTGATAGATTTTTCATAAAAAGTGACTTTCTTTGTACCAAAATATATAGTTGATATATTTTCCATAAAACATCATGTCCAGTGCACATCATCTAATTTTCTAATGTAAAGACACTTAATATCCTTAAACGTATAAAACTTTCCTAAGTTTAATCCAACAATGTATAATCTAATCGTAAACTACAAACTACATATCATATCTGGTAGACTAGTTGATAAGTGGAGAATGTTTACAACAAATGGCATGTCAATATTTAGAACTTGAAGTCCAAATAGAGCCCAGAGTGATTTCTACCCATAAATTAAATAAAACATTTATGGTCATCCTCACATTCTAGTGTGATCAAGAACCCATACCTAAATGTGCAATTTATAATGCAATCAATGACCATAACTCGTTACTCATCAAATCCATACCCCAATACGATTAAAAAATTAAGAAGCACAAGGATCATCTAGGATAATTTCCTAGCCATTGGAACATTAATCAAATCAATCCTAGACAGAAATCCTTAATTCCAGTATGCAATCCATGTCAATACATTCACCAATCAAAACTTTTAGTGGGGGACTATAAATTAGCATCTATCATACCTAGAAGCACCATTTTTTGTATTATACATTTCAAAGATGCTCAGATCACTCCTAACATTCCATCACATAATATCTTTAGTCCAAGTATTGGCACTATGCCATAAACTATCGTATTTTCAATTTTCTTTTAATTTCTCACATATGTTTCTATTTACGTGTTTTTCTACACTATATCAACCTCTATTGTTCTACATTGTTTGTATGTTTAGAGGGTTCTACAATTATGAAAAAAAGGGAGTTTTGCTGCTCATGTAAGGAGAGAAAGAAGAATAGTGACAAGGAGTGCCTAGCTACAACACTTTACCTTAAATGGAGAGAAAAACTAAATTGATTCTAAAGAGAATATAAATGCAAATGTTGAAGAGCACAATAATCTATAAATGAAGGACTTATAACTCATACATTTTACCAACATTAATTATACTATGAAAATTATATTTTTCCCTATTCTCAAATCTAGTTTTAAGAATTTATTGGTCCATTTGCAAAGCCAATTTAATTGAATGTCTTCTTCCCCGGCATTGAATTAGCCATATCCATACACATTGGAGAGATACATGTATAGTTTCTATAGATTAATAAACTCTACCAATCTACTAATTGAAGGTTCCCACACAACACTCTAACTCTGCCAACAAAGTCCCTACTTTATTTATTCCAATTCTATAGCGCCAAATTAAATTTGCATTCTATGGAACTGTTGCCATTTGGATGCCAATAAAAAACACATTGTTATGCCATATACAACCCAAAAATTGGTCAAATATAATGTAGCTAAAAAAAAGTATGTGTTGTTTGTTGTTTAACTGTGCTTATATAGCACCCATTCAACGATCATCTCTATGCCCAACTATAAGAAAGTAGAAATTAATTAATTAATTACCAAGATACCCAACCGTAGAGTTGTAGGTAGAGATCAATATGTGTTTATAAGAAGACTTAAATATTTAGGGAAAGTCACTTTTTCTAGCCAAGGCTTCCCAATTAAAATGCCAATATAACCGATATAATATGCATATATGAATTTGCCAACATGTGGTGGTGTAATATATACCAAAATTCATGGGCTTGAGGTGAGTTATTGGGCTATAGCTTACTATGGTCAATTTGAGCCAATTCGTGTTAATGGTGTTGGGAACACGCTATAAAATATGTGTGTGTATGTGTGTGCTCACTACTATGGTAAGAAATACATATTCAATGTAGATAAATTAATCATAGAGGGTGAGTGAGAGATTACACACCAACAATCAAATGAATAACTAACTAGAATACCTGCCTAGTTAAGTAACAAGAAAGTTGTAGCATACAATGTTTTTTACTATGTTTTAGGCAATTGGCTATAGGTAAATGCCTCACAAACCACAAAAGCAATAAATCACAATCAACAAACCAAATAATGACAAGACTATTTCATGGAATGGTAAACCACAATTTAATAGTTGAGATCAATGTTGTGTTCACACTATCCCAACCTAGGTAAATAAGCAATTTAATGTGTCAATTAATTAATCGACAATATCATAAGTGAATAAGAGTGAAGTAAGTGTGAATTTCACACCAACAAACATAGATACTAATGACATCGTTGTCATATGCTAGTTACATAGCGCACGAGCTATGATTTGTATACCTTCAATTGATTAACATATCAAGAACCAACCAAACACACAACAATTAATTACACAATTTATAACAAAGTAGCCTAGAAACCCAAATGGGAAATCCAACATTTTATGGGGATTTTATTACTCTTAGGAAATAGCTATAAATGGTGAGATATGCTCTAGATATTTTAGTGAATTCTTACTCACTAACAATATTTATAGATGGATTTGGGTCAATGTGGACAATATTCTCCACGTGTGTGGACAAGCTCATTAGCTCCTTCATCGACTGATCTCCAAGCAGATTTCCTCCTTGAGCCCTCTTCTTCTACTACTGCCCCTTTTCTTCCCAAGTTGCATTTTCTTTCCATCTCTTTTCCTCCCTTTCTTTTTCTCCAACAACATTCTTTAATAGAGATGCCTTGGAAGGCCAACCATCAAGATGATGTGTTCTATGGATTTGGATTTTGGACATTTAACTAAAAAATTTCCAAATTAATTTTGTTTACAAAGTTTAAAAGGAATGATTATTTGAAGGATCCATTTCAAATCACACCTCCTCATTCTTAGGCTTTTGTTTCCCCAAAAGATTCAACTCAAATCTATGGCTGCTTATTTTTATGTAGTTGCATGCTTACCTCCTTTGCTGGCATGGATAATAGATATCTCTTGGTTGTTATGGAGTCTTAAATAACCCTACCAAGTCATCTCTTTGCATCAACCTCTAACAAATATCCAAGAATGGATACTTTCATTATAGGATGGAATATAAAAGAATAATAGGGATTTCCTTTTACATAAGCCTACTTTCKACTTCATTGGTGAAGATGATATCTTCTACTACTATAGGTTCTTGCACAATTGTTGCTCCTTCTTCMTTCCCCTTACCATTCACTCTCCAAAATTCTCTTTTGGTCGTGTGGTTCCTAGGATGAAGTTTTGTATGAAGCCTCCAACACTTGGCTTCCCAATGTCCTCTCAACTTGCAATGCTGGAAAAATAATATTGTTGTTGGATGTGTTTATTGGAATTTTGTTTTTGTTAGAGTGACAATAGTAATTATCCTTGTGACCATTCTTCTTATAGCAGAAACAAACTACATATGCCTTGGCATACCTCTAAGTCTTTCTACTTGTGCTTGTTGGTGTTTTCTATTGGTCCCTTGTGTATTTTTGAAATTTTGAGTGGCAAAAGCATCCCTTAGCTACCCTCTTTCAAGCTTCTTCAAGCAGTTTGGAGTAATGGATTTCTCCAACTCCTTTTTATATTTCATTTTCTTGAATTGAAATGGATTCTTCTTTGGTTCCTCTTTCCTTGACAAAGGTTATCTTGGTGGTATTATCTTAATCAAAACTTGTACTTGCTTCCTCTAGTCCATTGAAACCCAAGCCTTCATTATTGACTCTTTGTTTAGCTTTTACAATGTCTTTTTCTTCTCTTGTCTACCCCTTGGCCATTGTATCCCATTTGTCTCATGAGCTTACAACCAATGCCTCTGGTATAATTTTCAAAATCACCAAATGGTTCTTTTAAAATAGATTGAGAAATGTCCATGGGGGGTGAACTTGCCATGCTTGTATCGATCTTGGTGTTGGCTTACCAATGTCTCAAGCTCCTTTTCTAGATCTACTATCATCTCTTTCAAGCATTGATTCTCCTCTTGGATATATACATTGAAACCCATTATTTCTTCCAACCTCTCTCTTTTCAATTCCTTACCAATTTTGTTTAAATTTCCTTAATCTAGGGAAATTAATGCAACTTCAAAAATTTCTCCTCTTTCCTAGAGGTTTCCTAGATCTTAACCCTATGAATTTTTGGCCTTAGGGATACTATAGAATACAATAAAACATCAACAATAGAAAACAATATTTCACCTCTTAACAAACCCAATCAACAAGTAAATCCATGAGAAAATGTGTGAAATGTGTGCCAACAAGTTTCATCCCTCTAGGGCAATCTAATCATGCATAAAATAGATCTAAAATTCACTTTATGATAGTTTTAATTAATATAGTAGTAATTATTCCCTATATTATTCAAGTAAGGAGCTCCAACAAGCAAACATCACACTAGCAAGTCCTCCAAAGCAATATGTCTTCTCTTCTCCACTCCTCAATACGGTTCAATCACAAAACATAGCTCCANTTAATTAATATAGTAGTAATTATTCCCTATATTATTCAAGTAAGGAGCTCCAACAAGCAAACATCACACTAGCAAGTCCTCCAAAGCAATATGTCTTCTCTTCTCCACTCCTCAATACGGTTCAATCACAAAACATAGCTCCACTAGGGATTAAACCCTAACCCTAGTATTCAAGATGATCCAAAATATCCAAGAAACCCTAGTGCCTCTAAGACAAGAGAGAGAGAGAGAGAGAGAGAGAGAGAGAGAGAGAGAGTATTGTGCTCTTTTCCTAGCATCTCTAACACAATACAAGAAGTGATCATGAATTATGAACTGACTCTCTCCCTCCTATATATATATATATATATATGATAGGTAAGGAAGGAAAACAAAACATATGTGAGCCTAAACCCTTACAAGAAACCTACAAATCCAGGCTTACACATGTGAATCACCACACTCTAAGTGTACACATATCGAGCTCCAAGGTGCTTTCATATGCAAGAAAGGCTCTAATGCATGGATGCTACATGAGATGTGTCTAATGCTCCTCCTCTATGCCTTCAATGACTCCAATGATCCTCATAAGCTATGTATTCCTTTGGGTCCACTCCCCTTACATGAATATTGTCGCATCCCATGCATCTCCAAGTCAAATCCATGACTCCATNTACATGAGATGTGTCTAATGCTCCTCCTCTATGCCTTCAATGACTCCAATGATCCTCATAAGCTATGTATTCCTTTGGGTCCACTCCCCTTACATGAATATTGTCGCATCCCATGCATCTCCAAGTCAAATCCATGACTCCATGAAAGCATCCAATCTACCCCATATTGTTTAAGTCTCAACGTGCTCCTCCAAAATTTCAAACACTACTCCTCCAATGTAGGTTGTTCTCTAAGAAAGCAACCCCCTCCATTTGGCTAGCATTTAGAATGTCATCAAGTTGTCTAAATATATTTGATGCTCCAAGGAAGAAATTCATGCAAGCATCCAACTAAGGTGAAGCAAACACTAAGTAATCAATATCCAATGTGAAAATCCATCATAGACCATCCAGGGGCTGATCATACACCATGTACCTCAAATCTCATGAATCACTCCCAAACATGGTGTAAATACTTTTGGAGTAACCTTGAAAGCTAACACTCCCTCTTTTTGAGGAAAGTGGTTTCACCAATGCCTATCTTCTCCCTCGACATCTCAAACTTCCCTTTGGCTAAGGGTTTCATTATAATTTTAGCAATCTATATCGTTATAGGAATGTAATCAAGGGATACAACACCCTTTTGTACCTTGTTTCTAATACTAGGCATCAATATGCTTAGAACAATAATGAAACATAGGATTCTCAAAGAGTTTGATACAATTTTGAATATCACAATACACAATTGTGAACTACAACTCCATATATCCAATCTCAACCACCAACTTGTGAATCCACACTACCTCACAACTTGTTGAATGTGATGTTATATACTATACCTTTGTTGGACTCAATGCATGTGTTGGTTGTCTCCTACTAAACTAGGATGTCAACCTTATCCCAAAGATGAAACAAAAATCGGAAATGATATTCTAAGAATCAACACCATCAACCTAGTCTAAATCACAAAATTCATGGAGTAATAACCCATCACCTATTGTATACATGATTCCATAATGAATAGTGTTGTTTAGATACCTAAGAGCATGCTCTGTGTATACCCAATGTGTCTCCCACAGAGCAACCATAAACTGACTTAGTATATGCACTATATAGCAAATGTCTAGCCTAGTATTCAATGGATACATCAAAGAACCAATCAAGTGCCTATATAATTATAAGTTAACTAAATCATCACTCTCATCTCGAGCGAGCTTCAAATTTGATGTCATGGGTGTAGCCAAGGGGTTTGTCATCATGCATATGGAATCTATCCAAAATCTCTAAGGTGTACTTCCCTTGCCCAATGAATACTTCTAACAAATAAATAATAAATATACTACTACGACTACTAATAATATAGTAATTAATTTAATGAAATCTCAAAAGGCATATACCCACTCACCTCGTGCTCAAAGGGAACATACCCACTCACCTCGTGACTAATCAATGCACATAATTATACCAACATGAGGATTATTGTAACATCATTCTTGTCATTTATAATCAATATCTTATTATTCAATATATTTTTTTATATTTGTGGAAATACTTATGTCAATCAAGTAATAAACAACAATTGTTTACTACATTTGGTATCAAATTCAAACTTCACCAAATTTTGTGGGTTAATCTTGCAAATAAATACCAACAAATCAAGTTTTTTTTCATTTTTATTCGTACATAAATAGAATTGTGTATTGTATATTAATCCACCATACTACACATTAATTAATTCATACACATTAGGAATTTTGTACTACACATAATTCGTCCATACACCACAATCTGTATGATCAATGTTTTGCTCATATTGTAAATTTCATACAGTGCCACCTTCCAAGCATGCATTGCTCTTCTTATAGAACCATAGAAGTCCTCTTTGGCCATATGCACAGTCACTTGAAGCCACTATTTTTTGTACGCATCCATACATCTTGTACCTTCATATTTGTGCAATCCACCACTGTTGATAATCATACCCATCGCTGCAAATGCCATATAAATCCTTACGAATCCACCAGCATACACCCACCTTACACCTCACATGAATTTTCCATAAGGTCATGTATCTTTTTTTTATCTTAGCATTATATATTTCAAGTCGTCTCACTCTTCATAAAGTCAATCTTTTATAAATTAAACCTTATATATCATTTAAAAAGTAAACTAAAATTGGGTCCCACGACGAAGAAATCCAACCCTTAAAATGGTTAATAATGATGAGTTACATGTAGATGTTTATTATTATGAAGACAAAGCCAATAGCACCTCGGAAATTATGGATGGGATAAAAAGCCACAAAAATAATTAGTCGAGGGACAAAAAGAATTAGGGTATAAAGTTGACAAATTAAGTGTTATCACCCAAAAACGAGTTCATTTGTGAAAATTACACAAGACACAAGTTTGATGAAATAAACCCTCATAAAACATTTTTTCCATCAATTTCACACCACATTCCACCTCCTTTAGTCCTTCATAAACTTTCCTCCTTTAGTCCTTCATAAACTTTTGAGACAAAATTGAATTTTAACTCATTAGGACTTATTACATAAAGTGACTTTTAGGGATAGGACTATCACTAATAAAGTGAATTTTAGTGATGATCAGTGTAGGACCATCATCAATAAAGATACTTTTGGTGATGAACCTTTAAGGACCATCCCTATTGATGTTTTCCCAAAAACCTCTACACACCTGTAAAAATCACAATTTTGTATTGTTTCTGGTTAGAATATTCAAGAAAAGGAAAGTAGTTATAAGTGGAAATTTTTAAACCCTAATTTATATTATTGATTTGGTTAGTTAACCATTATTTACAATGACAATTTCAAGTGGGTTTAACCACTACTTTTCTTATAAAAATATTGGCGTCTCTCCATCCATCGTCCATCCATACACCATAACTGCATGATGTCAAAATTGCATCAGAACTCAAGAGAACTCCTTTCTCTTGATATCTCTTTTGGATATCCAATATACTTACAACCAAGGAGAGGGTATCACGCATTCTTGGGAAGAAAATGACCCTCCCAAGGAGGAGACCTTGAAGCCATCTTCTCCAATAGTTTCTTCCACATGTGAAATCGTATTTGATTTCTATTAGATATGGAGAAAATGTCTACATTCTTTAGATCTGTCTATTCATTTCATGGTTTTTTTTTCTTTAGTTGTTTTCTTTTACATGATATATTAGGGTTTAATGTTATGTGAATCTACTTTTGGAGTATGGGTTTCATATTTCAACTTCATATTTGTCTATGTTTAAGTCACAACCCTTAGATCTAGAAAATTATACACCCTTGCTATAGTTTTCCACCAACATTAATATAAGATGCAGGCAACATATCTGAAAATATTCCAAAAGGATATGGTTGGAATTAATAAATAATGGAAATAAATGCCATGTATGTGATAGGAAGTGGATTCTAGGAGATCTATGTGAATACAAGTCACTAGACTATTCAAAATAGTGGACAAAAATGGAGGAAAGTTGAACCTAGCACACAAAATCACTATTGGGTATAATTCAAAGTCTGTCAAGGATGAACCCTCAAGGATAATTAATGATCATAGAAAATGAATTAATCAACTAACTAAAATACGATATGAGTCAACGACATAAACAATTACTTACAAAGAGCTGCTAGTAAATCTGAACTTTTTTACCATAGTTCATGAAGGAACTCAAGGTAGAAGAAGTCAACTTGATGAATTCAAAATCAAAATACCAATAATTTATAATTAAATTATTCCAAAAATATCCTTAGTTTCAATATCATGCACCCAACAAAATATAAATAGAGAAGACATATCTCAAAAAGAAACCACTAAGCACAAAGTCCAAATAAAACAATCAACTACAAAATATATTCTACCTCATATTAAGAAGGCTAATAAGATCTAGGTCCCAAGAAAATAAGAAAGAAAACCTATAATTCCACCTACAACCAAGACAAGTAAATCACAACCTAAGACACTATAACTCAAACAAATCATCAAAAGTAGAAATGTAAAGATACCTATAGATTTCGACAATACTCATAACTATATAGACATCAATGTTACTCAACAACAAAACTTTTTTGTATACCCCACCAAGGACCTCACAACTATAGTCACTTGTGGACAAAAGGTCAAAGGAGTAGGAAGATATCATAAAGTATTGGTTCAAATACAAGCATTGGAACTACAAATAGGATTATATGCTCTACCACTTAATGAGATGGATATGGTGCTAGGTGAAAAATGATTGAAGTAGCTATGCACTTATACCAAAAACCTTGAAGAATAGTTCATGGAGTTTAATTGGCAAGGTAAACATTATAAATTATATGGTATTGACAATTTTGTTCTCAAGAAAGGTGACTTACTACTAATGGAAAAAATGTAAGAATCACAGGAAAACTTATGATAGTGAAAGCAAGAAAAATATGTTTGCAAGAAGCATCAAGGTTTTACATTAAACAACCAGGTCAAAAAACTTCAAGTTGTGATGCAAATATACAAAGTAACTTCACCAACACTCAAAGTAGGGATGAAGTCAAACCCCTAAAACTAGGAAAACACAAAGATGATGTCACCATGGAAACATGTTCAGCTAAAGAGAATCATGTTTACTATACTTTCAGGATAAAGAATCCCTTAAGGGGGCGGAAAAGTAACAATCATAATAATAATTGTATTACTACTACTAATAAGAATATAGTAATTAAGTTAAATAAAGGTCAAAGGACACATACCCATTCACCTCGTGATCAATCAATGCATATAAGTATATTGTCACAAGGCTCATTGTAACCTCAATCTTATCATTTCTTATCAATCTTTTGTTATTCAATATATTCTTATATATTTGCAAAAATACTATTGTCAATCAAGTAATATACAAGCATTGTTTACTAGAAGCAACCATAAACTTAGTGTATTTAACCAAATTAGTGTTCTCATATCAAGTGAGCTTCAAATTTGATGCCATGGGTGTAGCCAAGGGTTTGCAATCTTTCACATGGAATCTTTCCAAAATCTCAAAGGCGTACTTCCCTTGCCCAATGAATATTTCTAACATATATAATAATAAATATAATAATAATATAGTAATTAATTTAACAAAAAATCAAAGGGTACATACCCATGCATATAATTATACCATCATGACACTCATTGTAACATCAATATTGTTATTAGTCCCTACTGTAGGCAAAGAGGAACTATAGTGATCGATAAATCGTTGAGCTGGTATTAAATTCTGCATTGACCAGAAATATTTGCATATTATCTATTGTTGGAACAAGGGAAGTGAAAACATCGATTTTTATATAATAGAAAGTACCATGTTTGTCAGGATTTGATTGGACAACGGATTGGAGGTATTATTGTCGGCTTCGTTATTCCCAATGTTATATTTTTTGGCATATCCAAAGTATTTTGAATCGTATAAGGTATTTTCGAATCATATATTTTCTTATGCATTGGTGGAAGTTGGATTAATGCTTGCATTAGTTCGAATGTTTCCTTAAGCATTTCCTGTTGGCTTCAATACATTGTCTACCATATTACTATGTCTGATTTTTTCTTTATTGTTGCATGCTTCGAGAGAGGAGGCTTGCCACACTGCATTTTTTCTTAAATGTTTGAACAGGGCTAGGCCCTTAGATGGTCCTGATAGTCTTAAGTGTTTACCTAACAACTCTGGCAGTCTTAAATGTTTATTGTACAAGTGCGTTGGAATACAGTTTCGTTCAATTTTTTTGATGGTAGTCGGACATCTTCCGTCGATTTTTATATAATAAAAAGTACCATCTTTGTATAGATGTGATTGGACAACGGGTTGGAGGTATTTTTCATGGCTTTGCTATTCCCAATGTTATATATGTTGGCATATCCAAAGTATTTCATCGTATATGGTCTTTTAGAATCATATATTTTGTTATGCAATGGTCGAAGGTGGATTAATGCTAGCATTAGTTCGAATGTTTCCTTTAGCAATTCCTGCTAGCTAAAATGCATTGTCTACCATATTAGTATGTCTATTTTTTGTTTTATTCTTGCGGGTTTCGAGAGAACAGATCTTCCACGCTGCATTTTTTCTTGAATGTTTGTACAGGGCTAGGCCATTGGGTGGTCCTGGCAGTCTTAAGTGTTTACCTGACAGTTTGAATGTTTATTGTGCAAATGCCTTGGGATACAGTTTTGTTCTATTTTTTTATGGGCGGCATCGCTGCTCCAGTGGTCGATGCTTCTTCGCTTGTTCGTTCTAGGATAGTTGTTCTTGTTTGATTCAACTTTGCAAAGATGAGGTCTTGCAGTTGCAGTTGCAGATGATCTTTGTCTGTGCTCTTAATTTATGTTCCTGGAAACCATGTGTCTTCATATGCCGGCAGCGACGTTCATAGTTGTTTGGAAAATTGCAATGCGAAGGGATTCTCGAAAAATAGTTGTAGACGCAGGGAAAGCTTTTATTCTATGGGTTGGAAAACTGCGCCCACCTGTTGTGTTTCTACCCAGTAAATTTATGGTGTTATTTATTTGCGTTCTTTCTTTTGTTTTGTGCCCAGTTTTGGGCTTTTGGTTTTCCTATTTTGCTTTCCTTTTTTTGTTTGTGCCCAGTTTTGGGCTTTTGGTTTTCCTATTTTGCTTCTTTTGGGGGTGTTATTTTTTTTTTCACCCTTTTCTTTGTTTTCAGACAGACTAAAAGTATCTAACAAACACCTTCAAAATCAAAGTTGAGGGGATGGAAGAAGTAATATATGTTGAGTCGTATGAAATAGATAAACAGTGCATTATACATGGTATCATTGACGTGGCTTTGCATAGAAATGGCCTCTTTAGATTCGATGCATTCTTGTATACTGCAGGGGATTGCCTTTTCAATACATTCCAGGTTCTGCTGCATTTTGGGTATTCATCGACCGAGTTGTGCAATGGATTAATAGATTATTTCTTGGCTTGTTTCAAAAATGGTGACGCGGAAGCATTGAACTCCTATGAATACGAACTGGAATCTAATTTTCTTCGGCAGTTGCACGGAATACATGATGTCGCTACGTATTTTTCAAAGATGCGGTTGTCTGTATCTGCAGTTGTGGCTGCACATGAAAGGGGACTCTGGGGAGACACATTTTGTATACAGTGGTTGTCTAACTGGATCAATATATCGGTTGGAATATGGTCATTGATAAGAAAAAGAAGATATCTATTATTCAACAAAGGTGCCTCTGGCAATCCATATTGCATCTTGTTCCATGACGCCAATGGTTTGAGTGGTCATTATGAACCACTCCTGTACATGAACATGTCTATGTGCAATGTTGAAGTAGCTCATATTTACTTGTCCTTCTTTTGCAAAGACCTTAAATCGCAATGGGAACAGATTATGCATCGCATAGATAGCCATGGTTTACAGGTGGCAACAAATGTTGTGTCTAACTATGGAGATAGTCTGTTTAATGCAATTTGTTGTTTGGTAGCAGCAGAGTTTGATGTGCAGACGTTGTGGCTTTACACCGTGCAGTTGTTTTGCAATGCAATTGTAGGCGACAGCCAACAGGCTTTTAGGTGCTTGCATCAACACCTTTTGCCATATCTCCTGGAAAATATGTCAGCAGTTGGAACTTGGCAAGAATACCTTGTAAACATGGTGCTTCCATATGAAAAAGGGAATGTGGAGGGTTGCAGTTTCTGTTTCCAATAAATGTCTATGATATTCAGAGTAAATTTTTAGGTTTGGTCGGCATTGCCAGATGGCACTGTCCATTCTTGGTTTACTGATTCAAATTACGATCAAACATTTGACATCCTCTTGTTGAAAACAGATACAACACAAATCCATTATGAACCTTTTCTTCGACATATCCGTGGTTCAGGTTTGGATGTCCATGCAACCCAAACCACATCGAATCTGCATACGCGCCGAATGATTTTTAGTGAGAATGAAACTCTTGCCGGGTCCAATATGTCCATAGAGGGCTTGAACAAAAAAACGATGCGTGAAATTCATTACAATTGTGATGAGCCCATACAGGGCTTAAACAAAAAACGTAGAGTAAGTTATCAAAACTTGAAAAAAACTATGCATCAAATTAGTCCCAGTTGTGATGAGGCCACACAGGCCTTGAACAAAAAATGTAGGCTACGTTATCAGCACCTAGGTCAGAGCGAAATTCATCGCAATTGTCATTAGCTCATCATAAGGGCCTTTGTCAGAAACACTCTATAAAAGTGCATATTTCGTATCTATGAAAGTAAAAATCTACTTTATAAAATTGTATCTTTCGTATTTATAATTTATGTTGTGCAGGAACCTTTAATTTCATAAATTTCAATTTCTTCTGTCCAGGAACCCTTGTTTTAAGAAGCATCAAAAAACTAGCTAAGTATGGAATGAGGGCTCTTCTTTGTAAAATTAAATATTTTGTATCTATAAACTATGTTGTGCAGGAACCTTTCATTTCATAAATTTCAATTTCTATTGTGTCGACGATCCCTTCTTTTAAAGAAAACTAAGTCAGGAATGGTAAAAAAAATGTGTTTTTTTTCAACAAACCTATCTAGCAGACATTACCATTATTTTTTACAATTGAACTAGTCTGAACTCCGCTTGTCAATTTGTATATCGCGAAACTCTGGGTATTCTTTGTAGACCACAGAACAACACAGGCCCATTTTTTCAGCCCGGCAGTGCGAGAACCCGCGATGCAAAAAACTAGCTAACTATGAATCCAGGGCTCTGTGCATGCTCTATAAAATGTCATCTCCATACTCTATAAAGTACATATTTCATATCTATGAAAGTAAATATCTGCTTTATAAAATTGCATCTTTCGTATGTATAATTTATGCTATCCAGGAACCTTTACTTTCATAAATTTCAATTTCTTGTGTCCAGGAACCCTTGTTTTAAGAAAAGCTATTTCGGCAATGATATTTTTTTTGTGTTCTTCTCCACGAACCTATGTAACAGAAGTTACTACTATTTTTGTATTTTTTGTCCACGACCATATGTAAAGAATACTATTTCGGCAATGGTTAACTTTTTGGACAAGATGCCCTTAAAATTCTAATACTACGCAAGTCAGATTGTCAGTTTCTATATCGCGGAACTATTGGTGCTTTTTGTAGGGCACGGAAGAACAGAAGCCCAATTTCCAGCCCGACATCCCGAGAACCCTCCATCCAAAACTGGCTAAGTATGGAATGACGGCTCCGCTTTGTAAAACTACATATTCTCTATGTATAAATTATTCTGTCCAGGAGCCTTTCATTTCATAAATTTCAATTTCTATTCTATCCACGATCCCTTGTTTTAAAGAAAACTAAGTCAGGAATGCTAAATTTTGTTTGTGTTTTCTATCAAGAAACCTATGTAACAGACATTACCACTAATTTTTACAATTCAAATAGTCCAATCTCCGCTAGTCAATTTGTATATCGTGAAACTCTGGGTATTCTTTGTAGGCCACGAAACAGCAGAGGCCCAATGCTAAATTTGTTGGACACGATGCCCTTAAAATTCTAATAGTCTGGGAGTCCAATTGTCAGTTTGTATATTGCGGAACTATCGATGCTTTTTGTAGGGCATGGAAGAACAGAAGCCCAATTTTCAGCCCGACATCCCGAGAACCCTCCATCCAAAAACTAGCTAAGTATGGAATGAAGGCTTTGCTTTGTAAAATTACATTCTGTATGTATAAATTATGCTGTCCAGGAACCTTTTCATTTCATAAATTTCAGTTTCTAGTGTCCACGATCCCTTCTTTTAAAGAAAACAAAGTCAGGAATGCTAATTTTTTTTGTGTTTTTGTCAACAAACCTTTGTAACAAACATTATCAGTATGTTTACAATTCAAATAGCCCCAAATCCGCTTCTCAATTTGTATATCGCGGAACTCTGTATGTATAAATTATTCTGTATAAAACTACATATTTTGTATGTGTAAATTATTCTGTATAAAACTACATATTATGTATGTATAAATTATTCTGGCTAATTATGGAATGACGGCTCCGCTTTGTAAAACTACATATTCTCTATGTATAAATTATTCTGTCCAAGAACCTTTCATTTCATAAATTTCAATTTCTATTATGTCCACGTTCTCTTGTTTTAAAGAAAACTAAGTCAGGAACGCTAAATTTTGTTTGTGTTTTCTGTCAACAAACCTATGTAACAGACATTGCCACTAATTTTTACAATTCAAATAGTCTAATCTCTGCTAGTCAATTTGTATATCGCGGAACTCTGGCTATTCTTTGTAGGCCACGGAACAGCATAGGCCCAATGCTAAATTTGTTGGACACGATGCCCTTAAAATTCTAATAGTCCGGGAGTCCAATTGTCAGTTTGTATATCGCGGAACTATCGGTGCTTTTTGTAGGGAAGGAAAGAACAGAAGCCCAATTTTCAGCCCGACATCCCGAGAACCCGCCATCCAAAAACTGGCTAAGTATGGAATGAGGGCTCCGCTTTGTAAAATTACATTCTGTATGTATAAATTATGTTGTCCAAAAACCTTCAATTTCATAAATTTCAGTTTCTAGTGTCCACGATCCCTTCTTTTAAAGAAAACCAAGTCAGGAATGTTATTTTTTTTGTGTTTTTTGTCAACAAACCTATGTAACAGACATTACCAGTATGTTTTACAATTCAAATAGCCCGAACTCTGCTTGTCAATTTGTATATCGCGGAACTCTGGGTATTCTTTGTAGGCCACGGAACAGCAAAGGCCCAGTTTTCAGCCTGAGAGCCCGCGATGCAAAAAACTGGCTAAGTATGAATTCAGGGCTCTGTGCATGCTCCATAGAATGTCATCCTCATACTCTATAAAAGTACATATTTCGTATGTATAAAAGTAAATATCTGCTTTCTAAAATTGCATCTTTGGTATGTATAATTTATGTTGTCCAGTAACCTTTAATTTCATAAATTTCAAGTTCTTGTGTCCAGGAACACTTGTTTTAAGAAAACCTATTTCAGGAATGCTAGGTTTTTTTGTGGTCCGCTCAACGAACCTATGTAATAGACGTTACTACTATTTTTTTGTCTTTTTTGTCCACCACCGTATGTAAAACATATGTAATTTCAATTTATATTGTGTCCACGATATTCTTTTAAAGAAAACTAAGTCAGGAATGCCACTTTTTTTCCTGTTTTTTGTGAACAAACCTATGTAGCAGATATGACCACTACTTTTTTCATGTGTTTTCCCACGTACTCATGTACTACAACTTACTGCCCACGTGTATGTACTCCGTCGCATTTATTCTCTTTCCCGCGGATGGGGTTGTAGTTGACCACACGCGTCGAGTGGAGCAGCCAAGAGTGATCCTCTGTGGCGACGGCCACGTGACGACCGCGTGCCACTCCCTCCCACCTGCCTCGTGACTTTAAATTCAGCTCACTCGAGGTAGGCTACCATTACTCTCAGTGCGCCCTGCTCCGCCTTTGCATCCCTTCGATGGACCAGCACCATCGTTGGGCCTTTACTCTGCGCGTGCGGCCATTTTTGGAACGTCACCAACTCCCCAGCCTATTTCAATTTCTCCAGCAGCTCCAGATGGCTCATTCTTTCTTGGTTTTTCTTCTGATACCTCGACCTCCTGCCCACCCTTTCCCTGCTCTGCTTTTATCCTCTCATGCTCTGTTCCTGGTGCATTTTTTCTCTCCCACTATCCCAGAGATGCCCCGGCTACGAGGGAAGTTGAAACACGGGCCACCTTGCCAGCCAAACCGACCCCGCCCGGTCCTCCGTCCCCCGCCTGCTCCCTCCTTGTTATCCTTCTCCTCTTCGTCCACCTCGTCCTCCTCCCTGGCGCAGTCGACTCAAATTCTCGCCTCTCTCTCGCCCCTTCCTGTGTCTCTTGCCAACAGAATGGAGGGGTTGGACTGCTCAGGGGCGTCACTGGACTACAACCCAGGACCTTTAGGCAATTCGGCATATGTTTCACATCCAGGCCCTTTGGCTCCTCCCAACTCTCCGGCGACCAGGCTCACCACGCCCAATTTCATATTGATGGTCTAGAAGCCAGTCAAAATTCACGACGGCAACCCCAATATCGAGGTGGTTCCAACGCTAACCCAGAATGCAAGTGGCAAACAACCCTTGCACTGGTGCAGAGCCTGGTATTCGACCTACGTTGGGACATGGACGACCTCCGGTTCCGCCTCAAGACCCTGGACGACAAAGCCTCTCAACTCCTATAGTTTCTCTCTGTGTTACAGGGTGGCCATCACCTCCCAGCAGAGGCAGCCCAACCAACATCTACCTCGGCACCAGTGTTGGCAGTGGAAACTTTTGTCCACACACAGGCAGACCCCGACCAGCAGAGACTTCCATCACGCCCGAAGGAGGTACAGAAGGAAGAGCGTGTGCCATCACAGACGGAGGACGCCATGCAACTGAACCAAACACCACTCGAGGAGGATTCGCCTCCTCCTGGGGACACGACATTCTCCGCCTTCTGCATGCCCGCGTCGTCGCACTACAACCCCTACCGGTGATCTGTCTGTTGTTTTTGTCTATTTTTTTGTCATGTGCATGGCAACCTTTCATGCATTTGTCCATGGTTATTATAGTTATGCTCTCTACACTTTCGATAGTTGTAACGGCCACCCTTATGGGCCAGAATTTTGAACTATTTTTGCGTCAGTAACAGTCTAGTCTTCAGTTATGAAGCGCTTCGGCTAGCTAAGTTGGTTTCCCCTCGGGGCAGCTCACTGTTTACAACTTGAAACAATGGAAATTCTCTGTAGTCCTTCATTTTCACATAATTTTATACAATTTTACTTATAAACAAAAATAAATATTGAATAAAATTTACATAATTGTTTATACTATTCATTAAGTAAAACATGTTATAGCATTATATAAATTACTATAAATCTCCATACAATGTTATAATATTCTATAAATTGCTCAGTCTCATGTATATGACGGAATTGTTCGGTGCAAAATGTATATGACGGAAGTCTTCGGTCCAAAATGTATCTCGCATAACACGCTGGACATGAAAAGTGTGAATCCGCGACTCCGCCAACCAGCAACTCCGTAATTGTTCCCTGCAAAATGTATCAAGTTTTATAGCATTATGCAAATTACTATAAATCTTGCTACAATGTTATAGCTTTGTATAAATTATTGTCTCATATATATGACGGAATTCTTAGTTGCAAAATGTATATGGTAGAAGTGTTGGGTGCAAAATGTTTTTCACAGGACAAGCTAGCCATAAAAAATGAGAAATGTGAACCCGCGAGTCCGCCAACCCGCCACTCTGTAATTGTTGGGTTACATTGGTTGTGTATTAAATATTTCATATACTATCAAACTAAGATCCTAGAACCTTCGTTCATGTACCACACATTAATATTTTTTTATAATTCCAAATCAAACTAATTCGGGAATACTAAATTCTGCATGAATACCACATGCACTGCAACTTGCAACCCACGCGTTTACTCCCCTTCCAACCTGGCAAGGGCTACGCTGCCATGCAGCACTTGTTTATTATCAATATTTTATTATTCAATATAGTTTTATAGATTTGCAAAAATACTTATGTCAATCAAGTAATAAATAGGGATTGTTTACTACAGTTCGTATCAAATTTAAACTTGGCCAAATTTCGTGGGTGAATCTTGCAAATAACTACTAGCAAATCAAGTTGCCTTCATTATTGTCCGTACACAAATATAATTATGAACTGTGTATTAATCCACCATACAACACATTAATTCATAAACAATTAGAAATTATGAGATGGTGTCCGTACACATTAGGAATTATGTACTACACATAATATGTCCGTACACTACAACTTATATTTAATTTTTTGTTCATATTGTAAATTTCATACACTACCACTTGCCAAGAATGCACTTCTCTTTCATACAGAACCATAGACGTCTTCTTTGGCCATAAGCATTTTCACTTGAAGCCACCAATTTTTGTACCCATCCATACGTCTTGTACCTTCATATCTTACACCATGGTACCCATTGCTACTAATCCCATACAAATCCTTACAAACCCAACACCATACACCCGCCTTTTACCCCACGTGAATTTTCCATAAGATAGTGTCTCTTTTCTTTGTCTTAGCATTATATATTTCAAGTTGGGTCGCTCTTCATAAATTCAATCTTTTATAAATTTAACCTTATATATACCATTTAAAAAGTAAACTAAGATTGGGTCCCACAACGAAAAAAACCAACCCTTAGAATTTGTAATAATGACAAGTCACATGTAGATGTTCATTGTTATAAGATGAAGCCAATAGAACCCCATAAATTATGGATCAGATAAAGAAGCCACAAAAAGAGTTTAGTAGAGGGACAAAAAGAATTAGGTTTTAAAGTTGACAAATTAATATAAGATGTGAACAACATATTTGGCAAGTTATTTGAATATTCCAAAAGACAATGGTTGGAATTAATAAAGAAGGGAAATAAATGTCATGTATGTGATAGGATATGGATTTTAGGACATCTACGTGAAGACAAGTCACTACATTATTCAAAAATAGTTGTAAAAAATGGAGAATGAACAAGTGAACCTAGCAAACGAAATCACTATTTGGTACAATTTAGAGTTTTATAAGGACAATGGATCAAGGATAATTAATAAGCATAGATAAGGGATTGATCAACTAACTAAAATATGTGATGAATCAATGACAGAAACAATTACTTGCAAATATCTGCTAGTAAGTCCAAACTTTTCAACCATAATTCATGAAGTTAAGGGAGAACAATTCAACTCGATGAAGTAAAAATCAAAATACCAATGATTGATAATGAAACAATGCCAAAAGTATCATCAACTTCAATATCATCCACCCAACAAAATAGAAATGGAGAAGACATATCTAAAAAAGAAACCACTATGTACAAAGACCAAATAAAGCAATCGACTACAAAATATATTATGCCACATATTAGGAAGGCTAATGAGATCTAGGCCCCAAGAAGATAGGAAAGAAAACCTGCCATTCCACTTGCAACTAGGACAAGGAAATCACAACCTAAGACACTAAAACTCAAAGGAATCATCAAAAGTAGAAATGTAAATATACCTATAGATTTTGGTAATACCCATAACTATATAGACATGAATGTTGCTAAACAACTAAACTCTTTGGTGTACCCTGTCAAGGACCTCACAGCTACATTCACTTGTGGTCAAAAGGTCAAAGGAGTAGGAAGATGTCATAAAGTATTGGTTCAAATACAAGCATTGGAAATACAAACAAGATTATATGCTCTACCACTTAATGAGATGGATAGGGTGCTAGGTGCAAAATGGTTGATGTAGCTATGCACTTATATCACCAAACTCAAAGAATACTTCATGGATTTTAATTGGAAAAGTCAACATTATAAATTATATGGTGTTGATGGTTCCGCTCTCAAGAAAAGTGACTTACTACTAATGAAAAAATGTAAGAAGCATAGATAAACTTACAATAGTGAAAACAATAAAAATATGTTACCAAGAAGCATCAAGGTTTTGTGTTAAACAACCAAGTCAAAAAAAATTAGGTTGTGATGAAAACATTACAAGTGGACTTCACCAACACTCAATGTAGGGATGAAGTCAAACCTCTAAAACTAGGAAAACACAAAGATGATGCCACCATGGAAACATGCTCAACTAAAGAGAATCTTATTTACTATGCTTTGAGGATAAAACATCCCTTAAGGGGGTGGCAAAGTAATAAGCATAATAATAAATGCAATACTACTACTAGTAATAATAATATAGTAATTAAGCTAACAAAATGTCAAAGGGAACATACCCATTCACCTCGTGACCAGTCAAAGCATATAAGTATATTGTCACGAGGCTCATTGTAACCTAATTCTTATCATTTCTTATCAATGTTTTAGTATTCAATATATTCTTATATATTTGCAAAAATGTTTGTTTTCAATTAAGTAATATACAAGCATTGTTTACTACAAGAAGCCATAAACTGAGTGTATTCACTATATAGCAAATGTTCGGCCTAGTATTCACCAAATACATCAAACAACTAATCAATTGTCTCTATAATTACAGATTAACCAAATCGACACTCTCATCTCAACTGAGCTTGATATTTGATGCCATGGGAGTAGACAAGGGTTTGCAAACCTGCATATGGAATCTCTCCAAAACATCCAAGGTTTACTTCCCTTTCCCAAGGAAGACCTCTCTTATACCCTATCAAACCTCCAACCCTAAAAAATAATGTATAGGACCAAGGTCCTTCATGTCAAATTCACTTGCCAACTTACCTTTAGACCACATAATAAGCTTCTCAGAACTACCTATAATGATCAAGTCATCCACATATAGAACCAAGATAAACAAAACAATATCAACATATATATAATAAATATTTGGATTAGCAATAGTCATGGTGAACCCTAAGTTCAATAGGAACTCGTCAATCCTAGAATTCCAAGTTTGGTGTGCCTTCTTAAGCCCATAGAGAGATTTATTCAACCTGCAAACATGAGTATCACACCCATGTATCTCAAATTCTCTCGATTAGTTAATGTGCACTTCATATTCAATTACACAATTCAAGAATGTGGTCTTTATATCCATTTGATATGAACACCATCCAAAAAATGCTTCCAGGGAAAAACAGTGTGAATGGAAGTGTATTAGGCAATTGGTGAAAATGTCTCACCATAATCAAATCCCTCTTTATATGAGAACCCTCTAGCAATAAAACTTTCCATGTATTTATGAATACCTTCATTAGTTGAATGTTTGACTTTTTACACCCACTTGGAATCAATCACTGACTTCCCCTCTAGTCTATGTATAATCTCCTAATCATCATTCTATAGGATAGAATTATACTCCTCTATCATGGCCTCCCACCATTCCTTCTTTTCATAGGAATTCTTGAAACTATAAGGCTCATCCAACCTCTCACTAGAATGTCCAAGTTCCATTAGATGAACAAGTAACATGTAAAGGCCACTCTCTCTCACCCCTCTAGCCAAAGGCCTCAAAATAGCTAGACTAATGGTGAACCAAATAGATAAATATTTTGAATTGCATAATATTGTGGATGATAAGCAAAGGATTCACATAGGAAATTTGAATTTTGAGATAAAACCGTATGAATGGTATCAATGGGTAGTTAAAAGGAAGCCCTAATGTTATCATTATACTTGGGGTTTATTTACAAGAGACTTAGAAGCACAATATGGGAAATCTTGGGAACGAGACTACTTCAATCAATTGAGAAGAATCAAGCACTTAGGTGCTATTGAAGATTATAATTTAGAATTTCAAGTATTTTCCATAAGGGTGGATAACATAGGTGATGAAAATTTGTTGGAAGCTTACATGGGTGGATTAAAAGAAGACATTAAACATGAGCTTTTCCTAAAACATCCTAAAAATATTATGGAAAATATGCAATTTACTTGTCATATTCAAGCCAAGATTAAGTCTACACACAAGTCTACCATTGGAGCATATGCAAAAAGAAAATGTCGTTTTAGGGTTCATAAGACAACCTTACCTCAACTTACTTGAATATCACAAAAAGACATGGAGAAAAGAAGAGCAAAAGGAATATGCTTTGGTTGTAACAACAAATTGTCAAAAGGGCATAAATGTTAAGAAACAAAATTGTTCACCTTGGAAAATAATGATGAAGAGGAAGTGGAGGCATCTACACAAATAAATGAGAAATAACTTGTCAACTTAAAAGTGCTGGAAATAGAGGCAAAAATTGTGCACAACATTGATTAAGATAGGTGTGAAGTATATGTTCATGCATTGGAAGGGTTGTTAGCACCTCAAACCATGAAGATTGTAGATTACATTAAGAAGCAAAAATTTATAGTGCTCATTGAGTCGGGTAGTACACATAATTTTATTGACAAAAAATTAGCGAAGCACCTCAATTGTTTTGTATATCCAATGAAAAATTTTCAAGTTTTGGTTGCTAATGGAGAGAGTATTAATTGTGTGGGAAAATTCCACAACATTAAACTAAGTATGTCATTCCTATTGGAGGTGTAGATATTGTTCTAGGGATTTAATAGTTGAGAACAATAGGTACAATTTCTACAAACTATAACGAATTATTCATGAGATTTGAATTGGAAGGGATTCAATATGAATTCAAAGGGTTAAAATATGGACCTTCTCAATTCATTAGCTATCATAGAATGGAAAATATCCTAAAAAGGGGTAGCAAGGGAGTTGTGGTTGAACTTTATTTTATGGAAGTTAAGCAATAAGATGGAAATATTATGCCCAAAGGGGTTGGATCCAATGGTGAAAAATGAGGAGATTTTCATCGTTGGGCAAGGTTCAATTCTTGTGAGAGCTTTACTTGGAGCCATGGGGGCACCTTGATGTAGTGGTCGAACGTGTGGTTGCACCCAGTGATACTATATTAAATGGTATCGTGAGACGTGCACATATAAGTGGATCAAATCCCACCCCCGTGTCCTTCAAATTTGTAGCCCGCAGGGGTGTAGAGTGACTGGCAAGTGTTGTGTAAATGGAAGTAAATATGTAAAGAAGTTCTCAAGTTCGATTCTCACCTCGATTTACTCGTGCCTCATGCTTGCGGGTTGTGTGGACACACCTAGAGGTTATAGAGGTAGCAAACGGGAATCGACCCCACGTCACGTGAGTATGTGAACGACATGTTGTCGATCCCGCTAGTAAGAAAAAAAAAAAAAAAATATGAAAATATTCCAAAGGAATTAAGATGCACATTAGAAAAGCACTATAGGGTCTTTCAAGAAATTCCTAAAGGTCTACCTCCATCTAGAGATCATGAACATAAAATCGAACTAATACCAAGAAGAACTCCTAATAAAAGGCCGTATAGATATCCTCATCATCAAAAAGGGAAGATTGAGAAAACAATACAAGACATGTTGGATTCGGGTATTATTCAACCAAATAGGAGTTCATTTTCAACTCTAGTAGTGATGGCAAGAAGAAAAGATAATTCTTGGAGGATGTGTCATAATTATAATGGTCTAAAAAAAAATCACCATAAAGGATAAATTCCCTATTCCAAATATTGATGAGTTATTAGATGAGCTTCATGTAGTGGCTTATTTTACAAAGCTAGATCTTAAATTAGGATACCACTGGATTAGATTAAGAAAATATGGCATTCCCAAAACAACTTTTAGAACTCCTGATGGACACTATGAGTTCTTGGTCATGCCTTTTGGGTTGACTAATGCTCCTTCAAGTTTTCAAAGTCTTATGAACAAAACAATTTGACCCCATCTTAGAAAGTTTGTTTTAGTTTTCTTTGATGATATACTTATCTAAAACAAATCATGGGAAGACCACATTAAACATGTGGATAAATTCTTGCAAATTCTTGAGGACAATCAATTGTATGTAAAAAGATCCAAATGTTCTTTTGGGAAACAAGAAGTAGAATATTTGGGTCATATTGTTTCAAGGGAAGAGGTAAAGGTGGACCCTCAAAAGATCCAATCTATTAGAAAATGGTCTACTCCTAAGAACACAAAGAGTCTTAGAGTATCTTTGGGTCTTATAGGATAATATCAAAAAATTGTTAAAAATTATGCATGCATTGCAGGCCCACTCACGTATCTCTTGAAGAAAAATCCATTTTTATCGAATGATGAGGCTACTTTGGCATTCTCTCTCTTAAAGGATTCCATATCTTCTACATCGGTATTGGAAACCCCTGATTTTGGTAAAACATTCATAGTAGAATGTGATGCATCAAGATGAAGAATGGTAGCAGTATTGACACAAGAAGGGATACCATTGGATTTTGAAAGAAAACAATTCAAGGGAAAAGATTTGGTGAAACCTACATATGAAAAAGAAATGGAAGCAACTTTACATGCAATAAAAAAAATGGCGACAGTATCTCATTGGGAGGCACTTTAAAGTCAAGACAGATCATGATAGCCTAAAATAATTTTTGGAGCAAACATTGTCATCAGAAGAGAAACAAAAATGGATAGCAACAATGGTAGGGTTTGATTTTGAAATAATTTACAAAAAGGGGAAAAACAATGTAGTAGTAGATGCTCTTTGTAGAATAGAAGAATGCTCAATCTTATATTATATTACATCTTTTATTCTCCAATGTCCACATACCATCCAACACTAGACACAGTGTTAGAGGACAAGAAAAAGACCATATCCATATCCATTCTAAAAATCCACAATATGATGAAGAAACAACCTTTCCAGGGTCCAAGCGCTTCTCTCAAGTGACCAAGGGTTTCACACCCAACTTGCTCAACAAGGTCAAATACCTCTCTCAAGTACATCATAAGTGAAATACCAACTCCCTCTTACACCTAGAGTGAACTTGTCCACAAAAGATTTGATACGATGTATAAATTTACCAAACTAAGGAAATTAATGCAACTTAAAAAAATTCACCTTTACTCGAGATTTCATGGATATTAATCCTATGATTTTTCAGCCTTAAGGATGTTATGAAATATCATAAAACAATAAAAACAATGGACAATATTTCACCTCTTAACAACCCCAATCAATAAGGCAATCCAAGAAAAATGATACTAAATGTGTGCCAACAAGCTTCATCCCTCAAGGGAAATCTTATCATGCATAAACAAGATCTAAAATTCACTTTATGATAGTTGTAATTATAGTACTAAATCTATTGTATCTTCCTCAAGGATAATGTTAAATCACTTAACAATTTTCACTTTATGATAGTTGTAATTATAGTACTAAATATATTGTATCTTCCTCAAGGATAATGTTAAATCACTTAACAATTTTAGCATTATGTCAAATCAACAAGACATACAAGTATTGGAAATTGCCTATAACATATCCAACCACCCCTGCACATTATTGGGATGGTGGGGTACATAAAAAATCCTCTTCTTCCACCAATTAAAATGATCTTTGATACCATAATAATGTATAGCCTTCTTTTAATTAATGAATGCATGCAATATGACATGTAGGCTCATGCGATTATCATCAAAACATTCACAACTATAGATTCAATTACTCATGCAATATAACAACATTTAAACACACAAGATACACAACAATAACTCAACATAAATATAATAAACCAAAACACTTATCTTTATGAAATAATACATCAATTGGCTGCAAACATCAGACATTCCTCTCAACCATAGGGTATGTTGCACTTAATCTCTCTACAACAAGCCACCCCCGAATTGGGGCTATGAGTCAACAAAGACAAACTATCTCATATGGATGGTTATAGCCCTCACACACAACCCATTTCCCAATAATATCATAGTATTTTACTCCTACAACAATTCCAACCACCAAGTTGTCTTTTCCATTCAATCTACACAACCTAAGGAATGAGATCCCCTTCTCTTCCATGCAATCCCTCAATCTATCCCAGTTCCCTCCAGGGCTCCAACACAAACAAACTAGTAAAAATATCTCATCCAGGGCTCTAGGAATTCCAATTGTAATGAAGTCCTCAATGACAATTTTTAATCATGCACATAGGCAATTTCCCCCATAATTCACATAGTAGACATATTTAGCAATTTGTTATAGGCATAGAATCCTAGATCTCCAACATGGTTTCCCCTTCGAATGATGGAATATTTCTCTAGGATTCTGAGAAATTCCCCTAAAACCAAAGGTTATATTTGCATGCCCACAACTCACTAGGAAGCCCACATAACTACCTAGGAACTCTTCCCAAGGTTGATATGGAATTAGCATAAATCAAGGTAAAGGACTTTGGCTTATAATAAAATATTATTATTTGGATTTTGGCCCCTTTGAGCCCCCTAATGCCCCTTTCATTCCTCTCTTGTGGAATCATATCACCCCATGTTCTTGTCCTTGTCGTTTCTAGTGATGTATTTTTATTATTATTGTCAATGTACAATATTTACATATTACAATCACTTGGCCCTTGGCCACATTGTCTAGATCTTGATATTTTATGATGTATACATTTACATTTCAATTATGGGAATCAAAACTAGGGTGTTACATTCCCCTCCCCCTAAATTTTTAAGTAAACATCACCATACATATATATACAACCATTTTTTTACATCAAAATTTCAAAATAGATGTGGATATGCCTCCTGCATTGCATCTTCCATCTCCCATGTCACTTACTCAGGGTTGTAGTACGTCCATTGGACCTTTACCTTCCCTATGGATTTGTTTCAAAGAACTATAATTTTTATGTCCATTATATGCACCGACTCCACCTAAAACAAAGTCCAATCAATTACATGGTTAGGATTATGCACATATTTTTTTAATAGTGACACATAAAATACATTATGCACTTTCATGGAAGTAAGAAATGCAACCATGTATGCAACTGGTCCTATTATATTTAATACTTCAAATGGACCACAAAATTTGGCTACTAACTTGGTGCGTCTTCCCAACTTCAAAGAGCTCTTCTTTGGCTTCACTTTTAAAAAACATGATGTCCCACTATAAATTCTCCAAGTGTCGTACATTTATCTGCATAACTCTTTTTTCTATCTTATGTTGTCTTTAAATTCTATTTAATTTTAACCATTTTTTCTTCCATTTCCTTGAGCAACGCTAGCCCAAGTACCACTATGTTTGCTAGATTGTACCAACTCCCTAGAGTATTTCATTTTCTGCCATATAAAGCTTAAAATGCACTCAATTTTAATGAAGCTTGATACCCATTGTTTTAAACAAATTCAACCAAATGCAAGTAATATTCCCACTTGCAAATCTTATCCATCACATGCATTCTCATATTATCTCTCTCAATTTTCCCATTTGTTTGAGAATGATAGATTGTGCTAAAATTTAGATTTGTGCCAAATCCTTTAAATATTTCCTTCCAAAAGTTTGAAGTAAAATTTGGATCTCTATTTGAAACAATTGCCTTAAGTACTTCATGCAAACCAACAATTTCCTTCATATATATTTTTTTTCAATATTAGTTGTCTTATGACTTAGTTTAACTGGAAAAAAAAATGAGAAGACTTTGTTAATTTATCCACCACTACCATTATTGAGTCATGTTGTCTTGCTATCTTGGGTGGCTTTGTGATGAAAAAAAGGTTATCACTTCCTATTTCCACTCTAGAATTGGCAATGGTTGTAGCAAACCTACTACATGTCTATGCTCAGCGTTCACTCTTTGGTACTCCATGCATCTGGCTATGTAATCAACGACATCCTTTTTCATTCCTAACCAAAAGTATTGGCTTCTTATTGCTACAATTGTTTTCTAGTAGCCAGGATGTCCATTATGGATTGTTTTAGTACCAAAATCGTTAATTCACCTGAATTAGGAACATAAAATATATTTTTATGCATAAGTATTCAATCTTAACCCAATTTATGCTATTTTTATTTCTATTGTACAATATCTTGTTGTAGGCCTCATTTTACCTATAGGTAATGCTCATATGAAACAACAGCTTCTAAACTTATGGTTTTTAAATCTTATTTATACATACTAATGGTTGTAACATGCATTACATGTACCCTTCTGCTAAATGCATCAACAACATTTTTCTCTTTTCCTTTGATATGTTTAATATCAAAGTCATACTCACTTAACAATTCCAACCATCTTGTTTTCGTAGCATTTAATGTTTGTTGCTCAAACAAATATTTTATACCATTGTGATCTATTGTCAACTCAAATTTATTCCCCATTAAATAATGCCTCCACATCTTAAGTGCATGAACTATGGAAACAAGCTCCAAGTCATGTGTAAAATAATTATTTTCATGATATTTAAACTTCCTAGACTCATAACAAATGACATGTCCATTATGAGTAAGGACTCCACCAAGTCCATCTTTGTATGCATCTGTGCACACCACAAAATTTTTATTTGGATCTACAATCTTCAAAATAGGTGCATTAGTAAGTAATCCCTTTAATAGATGGAAAATTTATTCACACTTTGAGGTCCATTCACATTTAGTTCCCTTCTATTGTAAATAAGTGATGGGATGAACAAACTTGGATAATCCCTCTCAAAATCTCCTGTAGTATCCAGCAAGCCCCACGAATGACCTTGCCTATGTTATATTCCTTGGCATTGACCATCCTCTAATAGCTTCAATATTCTTTTGATCCACTATCATCCCTTCCTCTAAAATTATGTATCCCAAGTTATATATGGTAGAAAATGCAATACTCCAAAGAGTTGGGACAATCTAGCAAACAGAGTGGTACTTGAGCCAGAGTTGCTCAAGGAAATGGAAGAGCAAATGGTTAAAATTAAATAGAATTTTCTCCCTTGTAAAGTTTAATCATATAAACCTGTGTTCTACTCATATAGGTATTTTTCCTTCAAGATAATCTCTTCCAAAGTCTTGGGTTCATCAAATTGGATCTTTTCTTTGTAAATTTATCACAATCCACTTAAGAACCTCTATATATTCACCTTCTCCTCTTTGATAAAGCCCCAATATCTCATCAACTCCAAGAACTTATTTTCATATTCCTCCATGGTCATATTTCCAAACTTGAGGTCAAATAACTCTTGCATCTTTTTGTCATGGTAGTGCTCAAAATGACACTACTACTAAAAATATTTCTTGAACTGCTTCTAACCTTTTCTCATTGATGTGCTTAACTTTCATGTGTTGATCCCACCACATAGAATCATTTCTTTGTAGATGGTATACATAAATCTAGGCTTCTAGATTGGACAAATAATTATGCAATTGGAAATATTTTCTTATCCCTAGCAGCCAAGCTTCAACATCCTCACCCTTTTTTTTCACCATCACATGTTGGTCGCTTAAGCTTCCTAAGATCTCCTTACAAACCATCCAGATAATTCCTTCTTCTCTACTATCTAAATGGGGTATTTCTGGGCTGCTCCTTTATTCTTTATATGCATATGATTTTTTGGCTAGAGAAGTGGGTGATTAGTGATGCCTTTGAGTTCTGGTAGCACTCCTTGAGTGCCTGGATGTTTTGTAACTATGCCTCCTTGCATGGGATCTTCCCTTTTTCTCATGCCTTTAATCTAATCCATTATTTATTGGCTTCTGCAGTTTATTCAAGCTTTGTAGCAATTGAGTGTAGTTGAGTTTACTTCTCTTAAGTTCTTATTAGCCTCTCATTATATGCTCTGTAACTCTACAATTCCATATTCAAACTCCTCATGTTTTCTACCATACATAATGGATTTATTCTATCTAAGTGTCCATTAGACTTTATCTCCTCATTCCCTTAACCGATGTTTAGGGATTTAAGTTATTCTTCAAGATTGTAAGGTCCCTATGCATCTTCCATATCTTTGCTCTTAAATTTTGAGATTCACTAGTTATGGATGTAAAAATGTCTCTGCAAGGAGTGTGCATACAAATAATATGGTTAGAAACATTTCATTTCCCAAATCTATATCATTTCTTTCAAATTCTAGAAATTATGCACATTGTATTTTTTTTTTGTCAATTAAGGCTACAAGTCCTCCTTAATTTCTAAAGAAGCTTGAAGCACTTATCCAGATTTTAATCCTTCATGCATATTATCCTATGAATCATCTTTCCAATGACTCTATTCATGCTCCAATCTAAGTTCACAGCTAAAATTTATAGCTTTTAGAAATAATCATTTTTACCCAAATGCTGTTTTTTTTTAACCGGCACTATTAAGCTCAAAGGCCAACTTCTTCCACCTGTAGAAGAAAACCTATCAGGAACCAAGAAAAATGTTGTATTGAGCATAGATAATATTGGTGATGTTGAGTACACAAAAACCTTCATATTCTAAATTTGATGTTCCCAACGAATTAAGCTTCAATCTTGAATTGTCAACTTTGTCCTCTGTGTATTTTCTCCGAACTTGGAATTTTTAGCTAAAACAATTGTCTCCCAAATGGAGAAAAATTGGAAAATATTCGATAAGAAAAAATTGTCTAGATTGTTGAAAAACTAAAATGTTTAGTAAATAATGTTTTCCATATTTGTGATATGGAGTCCTTTTTCCTCCACTAAAGATCCTAAAAATCCCCAAGAAGTCCCCTAAAATAGTGGATTTTGGACTATTTTTGCATTTCTATTCCAAACCCTTTTGCATTTGGGCAATTGTTCCACTAGGTTTCTTTGTCTTCTTCCCTGAGTCACTATAAAAATCTCCTCAGCAACAGGGCCTCTATCAAGGTAATCAACATGTTCTTCAAAAACCCCTAATTTGCAATTTCTTTAAATCTAGAGTAGAATTAGCCAGTGACCCTCACTGGCACTTTTATAGTCCCCCTCATTGTGGACTTACCCCTAAAATTTCACCTTCTTTTAATATTTTTTACTCTCGTTATGGCCAAAACAAAAATTTGGCCCCAAACTTTAAAAAGTATATAATTCATCTTGCTAACATGGCAACCTGGCTGACAAGGCATGGCACATCGTTGATGATGTGGCATTGGTGTCTACTTGTCAACCCTTGATGCGGTGATGTCACCAACCTTGACTCCTCATCCTACCATGCCATCCTCTGAGGCCCCCCATTTACCTTTTTCCTTTTAAAATTTTCATATTATAATCAATTAATTTAATTTGGGGGCCCACTAGTACCACTTGGCACAATTTGGGTTTTCGATTATAAGGGTTCTTGCTCTAACCTTACACCCTCCACCTAGCACATGGTCATGAGTTGATCTCATGGGAAAGGTCTCGTCTCTGTTGCCGATCAACTGAGGCACATGTCCACGCTCGTAGATCTCATATCTATGGCAGATATTCATTACAAATCAGCAACATGCACATGGCTTAATTCTACAATGAGCTCCCATAACCTCTTACCACCCGCTTTCACCTGGGGGACACACTTTACACCCATGATGATTACAAACACCCAAGGAAACAATGCAAAACTGCTTTGCATTGGCTTGTAACCACTTTTGTGGATGTGGCCACCTGCACACCCTGGATCCACCTAGTAGCATCCTAAAGCCTCCACAACACCCTACCAGTGCACATCACCAATATGGTCAACATCATAAATTTGGCAATTTCCTCAAAAATTAAAAAATATGTATTTTTCTTTTACTCCATAGGGTTGCCATGAAATATCTAGACTTAACTCCCCTTGGCCAAATTTGACCTTTGCACCTGCCAATTTGATATTTCCACAACAAACTTCTACGGAATTTTGCCTAATTTTCCCCAATTTCACAAATTTCCATGCAAGCCAAACTTTGCAACAACGAATTTATTAAATCATGCCTCTATATGCTTGAACAAAAAACCAATTTTAGGTTTTTTAACTCTTAATCCCACCATTACCAAATTCATAACTTTTCCCCAAATTTACACATTGAGGAAAATTATGTCAAACACATGACTATCATGTAATCTTCTTACTCTACTAACTCTGATCCTTGGCCCATACAGCCACAATGTTGTAACCATGGCTCTGATACCACTATATAACATACCCAACCACCCATGTACAATGTTGGGATGGTGGGGTACTTAAAAATTCCTCTTCTTCCACCAACGAAAATTAGCTCTAATACCATAATAATTTCTATCATTCTTTTAATTAATGATTTCATGCAATATGCCATGCAAGCTCATGCAATTATCATGAAAACATTCACAATTACAAAGGCAATTACTAATGCAATATAATATCTTTTACACACACAAGATACACAACATTAACTCGACATAAATATAATAAACCAAAACACTTATCTT
This sequence comes from Picea sitchensis, assembly GCA_010110895.2. Lineage (NCBI taxonomy): Eukaryota > Viridiplantae > Streptophyta > Pinopsida > Pinales > Pinaceae > Picea > Picea sitchensis. The sequence goes on from SNQJ01S0002805.1 coordinate 56,886, forward strand.
TATGAAATAATACATCAACTAGTTGCAGATGTTTGACGTTCCACCCAACCATCAGCTTTGTTGCACTTAATATCTCTACAACAGACCACCCTTGAGCTAGGGCTATGAGTCCACAAGGACAAACTAGCTCTTATGGTTGGCAACAGTACTCACACACAACCCATTTCCCAATAATATCACAGTATTTTACTCCTATGGTAATTCCAATCACCCAACGCTCTTTCTCATTCAATCTGCACAACTTAAGGAATGTGATCCCCTTCTCTACAATGCAATTCCTCGATTTATCTTGATTCCCTCTATGGCTCCAGCACAAACCAACGAAGAAATCTCTCAGTTGGGGGCTCCCTGAATTCCATCTATAATAGAGTCCTTAATAGCAGTGTTTACTCATGCACATGGGCAATTTACCCCATAATTCTCATAACAAACATATTCAACACTATGTTATAGGCATAAAAGCCTATCTCTCTAGCATGTTTCCCCTTTGAATGATGGAATAATTTTTCCAGAATGATGGGTGATTCCCCTAAAATCAAAGGTTATATTTTCATGCCCACAACTAACCACATGGCTCACTAGGAAGCCCACATAACTACCTTGGAACTCTTTCCAAGGTTGGTATGGAAATAGCATAAATCAAGGTAACGTGCTATGGATTATAATAAACTATTATTATTTGGCTTTCGACCCCTTTGAGCCCCCTAATCCTCCTTTCATTCCTCTCTTATGGAATCATATCCTCCCATGTTCTTGTCTTTATCATTTGCAACGAGTGATGTATTATTATTATTATTTTCAATGTACAATATTTACATATTACAATTGTTTGGAACTGAGCCACCTTGTTCATCTCTCATCCTTTTATAATGTATACATTTACATTTTAATTCCATGGATCAAAACTGGGGTGTTACATTAACAAATCATAAAGTTAAAGATGGTTGAAAATCAAATATGCATTAAAACAATTATTGGACAGTTGAAAATCTCAAATATATATATATATATATATATATATATATATATATATATATGAAGTTCATGTACACACCATAGCTTTATCCTAAGGCTAATACAATCCTCTAGCTCTCCAAAACCATAGCTAGAGAAAACCAAGAAAACCCTAGCCAAAAAACGATTTCCAACAATTGAGCATCACACTAGCAAATCCTCCAAGGAAAGAAGTCTCCTCTTCTCCATTCAATAAGTACAATATAGGGTTTAATCACAAAAATCTAGCTCCAATGTCTCAAATGGATGAAACCACAACCCTAGCATTCAAGATGCTCCAAAATCTCCAAGAAACCCTTGCACCTCTAGGAAAAGAGCCAGAAAGTACAAAGATGAAAAATTGAGAGAGAGAGAGAGAGAGAACTCTTCTCTTCACATCTCTAACACAAGATATAAGTGATCATGAGATATGAAAAGGACTCTCTCCTACCTCTATATATGAGAGGTAAGTGGGGCTAAGAAAACATTTATGGGCCTAAACACTCACAAGCAACCTACAAAGCCATAAGTAGGTTACACATGTGAATCACTACTCTAAGGATACACATGTCAAGCTTGATTGCGATGCCATACACAAGCAAGGCTCCAATGCAAGGGAACTCACAAGCAACCTAAACACTCACAAGGCTAAGAAAACATTTATGGGCCTAAACACTCACAAGCAACCTACAAAGCCATAAGTAGGCTCAAACATGTGAATCACTACACTTTAAGGATACACATGTCAAGCTTGAATGTGATGTCATACACAAGCAAGGCTCCAATGCAAGGGAACTCCATGAGATGTGTCAAATGTTCATCCTCCAAAACTCCAAGGATTCCAACAATCCTCGTAAGCCATGTGTTCCATTGGGTCCACTAACCCTGCATGAACATCGTCACAACCTAGGTGTCCCAAAGTCAACTCCATGCATCCATGCAAGCATCCAACCTACTCCATATTGTCTAGGGATCAATGCCCTCTTCTGGAATGCCAAACCTAGTCCTCTAATGTAGGGTATTCTCCAAGCAAGTAACCTCCTCCATGTGGCTAGCATGTCGAATGTCACCAAGCTATCTAAAGATCTCCAATGGTCCAAAGAAGAATGTCATGCATGTGTCCAACTGAGGTTAAGAAACCATTGAGTAAGCCATCTTCAATGTGCAAATCCATCACAAACAATCTAAGGGCTTATCATACACCGTGTACCCCAAATCTCATGAAGCCCCCCAAACATGGTGTAAACACTTTTGAGAAACCACAAAAGCTAATATAGTGTTTTCAAAGTGATGGTAACTTCTTCAAGATCACAGATTCAATCGCTTTGATACCATTATCATCTATAAATGAGGGAATTATATCCCACTCATTTCACCAACACGAATCATACGGTGGAAATTCTATTTTATCCCATGTTCTCAAATCTAGTTTCAAGACTTCATTGGTCTATTTGTAGTGCCAATTTAATTTAATTGAAGCTTTGTTTCTTCAACACCCAATCGACCATATCCCTGCACATTGGAGAGATATGTATACTTTCTACATAATAAACTCTACTAATGAAAGGTATCCACACAACACTCTAACTCTTCCAAAAAAGTCCCGACTCTGTAGTTTTGTACTGCCAAATTAAATATGTGTTCGACATGATTGTTGCCAGTTGAATGCCAATCAACAACACGCTATTGTGCCAAATCCAACCCAACAATTGGTCGGGTTACAATGGCTGCTAAAATCAAACTCTATCTATTGTTTAAATATGCTTACCTAACACGAATTCAACGAAAATCCGTGTCCAATTATAAGAAACCGACAATTAATTATTTACCAAGATACCCAATCGTCTGTTTGTAGGTAGAGTTTAACATGCATTTATAAGTAGACTTATATGGATAGGGAAGTCACTTTTTTCTGGCCAAGGCTTCCCAACTAAAATTCCAATATAACCAATATAATATGCATATATAAATTTTCCAACATGTGGTGGTTGTAATATATACCAAATCTAATGTGCTTGAAGTGAGTTATTGGGATGTAGCTTGCTATGGCCAATTCGAGCCAATTTGTGTTGGTGTTATAGGGAATAAGCTAGAAATTTATGTGCGCTTTCTGTTGTGGTAATAAATACATAGTGTAAATGCAGATAGACCCAAATGCAGATAGACCCAATGTAGAGGTCAAGTGAGAGATTACACACAACAACAATTAAATGAACCAATAACTAGAATGCCCAATGAAGTAATGAGGATGTCGCATACAATGTCTTTGACTATGTTTTGGGCAATTGATTGTAGGTAAATGCCTCACAAACCACACAGAAATATATCATAATTAGCGATCAAACCAAATAATGAGAAGGCTATTATAGGGAATAGTAAACCATGGTTCAATAGTTGATATCATTGTAGTGTTCACACTACCACAACCCAAGCAAATCAACAACTTAAGGTGCCAATTAATTAACAATCAATCCCACAAGTGAATAAGAGTGTTGTAATTGTGAATTTCACACCAACAAGCAAAGCTACTAATGACAATGTTGTTATATGTAAGTTACACAGTGTACAAGCTATGATTTTTATATCAGCAATTGCTTAAAATATCCAAAACCAAGGACATAAAAACTAATCATGAAATAGACAACAGATCACCCTGGAAACCCAAATTATAAAACCAACATTTGATGGAGATTTTATTAAGCTCAGGAAATAGCTACAAAGGGTGAGTTATGCACTCTCAATATATTTTTTTATGCATTCTTACTCACTAGCAATATTTGTAGATGGCTTTGGCCCATGGATAATCTTCTACTCATGCATGGATAGACTTAATGGCTCCTTCATCCTCTGATCTTCAAGAATATTTCCTCTTTGAGTACTCTTCTTCTGCTACTGCACTTTTTATTCCCAAGCTACATTTTTTTCCATCTCTCTTCCTCCCCTCCTTGATCTCCAACAACATTCTTTTAATAGAGTTGCCTTGGAAGGCCAGCCATCAAGGGAGACTTTTTGAAGGATCCATTTGGATCACATAACCAGGTAGAGACTTAAGGTTTTGCTCTATTAATTAGAGTGCAAGGCGCAAGTTCAAGCAAGAAAATTTGTATTCATCCACAATACAGATTCACAAAACCGCTGCCGTATGAAAATCCTTCCACCGCCGTACAACATGCATGCAACCATACATCAACTTGTCATAATTGATGAATTCTATGCAGGATCACACAACAGTCCTAGGTAATAGTGTGAATTGTACCAGTAAATTTTTTTGTTTAGACGATTTAGGTTCTTTAGATCAAGCAAAGAGTACTTTCAGATTTAAGATATTAAGCAGGGATATGCCATTAGAAAAATATTCAGGTTTCAATTTCCACACCTGGAAAGTAAAAATTCAAATGCAGTTGATGGACAAAAACATGTGCAAAATAATAAAGAGAACTGAACAATCACCTACAAATCCCAATAAACTACTGGAATGGCAAAAGCACAGATGATAAAGCCACATCCATCTTGTTAAATAGGTTGCCCTCTAAATATAACAATGTTTATTTTACTCTCAATCAAATGTCTTCACAAACTCTGGAAGACATAATTGTTGCTCTTAGCTAAAGAAAAGAGAACCATTGCAGGGGATACACAAGATGATGCTCAACCTGAGACTGCATTATACTCAAGATACAATCGTAGCAGATCAACTAAACAAAGGGGGGAGATGGAATATTACTATTGCAAGAAAATAGATCACACAGCATGGAATTGTAGATTTCAAGCCAATGATGTTCTCAAGGGAAAGCTCAATGGCAGACCACATGTACCTAATGTAGTTGTTGAAGATCCACTGGATGTAGACAACGGTGATAACCTTGTTGAAGAAATGGCATTTTACGCATTTTAAGAAGCTCATACTTTGAAGGCGAGAAGAGATATAATGTAGATAAAGTCAGCATGGATGGTTGCCTAGATAGTTCAAAAGTTTGTGGACCTTAGGAACTATACCCTTATGAGGATCATGAAACAACCAGATGGAGCACTATGGATGTTCCTCAATATGGATGCTTGTCCAATAATTCAAGAGTTCAGGGAGGTGGTATCCAGGACTTGAGAATTCAACTTGGGAGCTACACCTCTACAAGGGTTATGAGGCAGCTTGATGGAGCCCTACCGGTCCAAGCGTTGTTTTTCAGATAAGAAGCATCTGGAAAATATTTGGTTATGACTACTTATATTTTGTTTTTCAGTCAGTATGTGTTTGATTTCAGTAAATTGTGTTTTCAAGCACTGTAAGCCTTAAGACAAGGTTTTACATATAAGGCTTATATGTGTAATAAAGTCACCTTGGTGACTTAGGCTATGAAAGTGAGGTTACTATTATTATTAGCTTTTAGGGTTTTGGACAAATACGGCCTCTTGAATTCTTTATAAGAGAGGTGAATCTCATTGTAATAAATGCACTAGTTATCCATAATATCAATGAGGGTTATTATGTAATCTCTCTCATGTGCTCTATGATGTAATCCTATATAAGATTTCGACATTTAAGGTTCATGGCTATTACATAACAATGACATGTTAATAATATAACATGAGATTAAAGTTAATGATAATAATAAGTATTAAGTTTAATTAGGTGGTTAGCCACCTTAACCATTTTAGGGTACTATATATGATGTAATGTATGGTGAAATGCATGAGTAATACTTGATGTATTTGAGTAGCCTACCTCAAGCTAACTTTATATGCTGCAGCATTATCGATAATATATGAAATTTATTATTCTCTCCACGTGTTTATTTTCATGTATATACACGCAGTTACAAAATCATACATATTTTCCTTCTATCGATGAGAACGTGCCACCTTTTTCCCTTCTTATTCTTTTTCGACTTGAAAGGAATCAACTGAACTGGTTCTTATAAAGGAACCAAGTGACATTGCACAATTTTGATCTTCTCGGAAGCAAGACACCATTGTAAGGAGATCAAACAACGCTAAAATATTGCACAATGGACAAATATATAGAACGTTCCCTCACATGTATGAATGACAGAAAATGTATGTTTCATACAATTAGTTAGTAGACTACAACAAGTTGCTCTCCTTTCAATTTGGAGAGCTGCTCCCTAACATACAGGGTAGGAAGTGTTACTGCACTAATTTTCAGAAAATTATGAAACAGCGCTAAAATATTGCACAATGGACAAATATATAGAACGTTCGCTCACATGTATGAATGACATAAAATGTATGTGTCATACAATTAGTTAGTAGACTACAACATGTTGCTCTCCTTTCAATTTGGAGAGCTGCTCCCTAATATACAGTGTAGGAGTTGTTACTGCAACAATTTTCAGAAAATAATGAAAAACATGTTGGAAAGATTCTAACCTTCCATCAGTACAAATTTACTTGATATAACTACGATCAAGATTGGAAGTAAACATACAGAATAGCATGCAGACCCCCTGCTTGTAATCAAAGTGAACTTACCTTAGATCCCCGTGGAAGGATCCCAGGCTTAGCTGCATTAGAGATGCCAAAACCAAACTTTGGTTTTTTTTCTGCTGCCTTGAGAATCTGGAAAGAGCACATTAATGTTTCATCCACACTCATCATTGCACCAGCATTGTCAAATGCACCACAGTAATTTGGCGCAGAAAAGATTGTTACAAGTTGCCTATCAGCAAAAAACTCATAGCCATCCTCCACTACCTGCAGAGTTAGAATTTGTCAGCATCTTCTCTATCTTGATATACATGTTAGTCAGATAAACACCGTAACATCATAATCTGCAGTAATTTCCTTTGTAGATATTCAATGCTAATTTATCCAAAACACAAAAAACCTCATGAGCTCGACATATGAGATCCAGATCATGCTTTTGAAGGAATTCAGAGACTCTATCAGGACCAAATGTGTATGATACTCCTCTGTCATTCATCCCCCATCCTTGAGTATCATTATTAGGATCTGACCAAAGAAGATCACATAACAGTCCTGCATCTGGAACATCTGTAGGCCGAGGTATATTCCTGATTTGGTCCAAGCTATTTAGATCTGGTGAAAAGCCTCCATGCATGCATAGTATCTTTTCATCTATGAGAGCTGCCACTGGGAGGCAGTTGAAGCAGTCAGTAAATACTTTCCATAACCTAACATTGAATCTCCGTTTGCATTCATCATAGAAGCCATATATACGATTGATTGAGGCACATTCATGATTACCCCTCAGCAAGAAGAAATTTTCAGGGTATTTAATTTTGTATGCAAGGAGAAGGCATATAGTTTCTAAGCTTTGTTTGCCACGATCTACATAATCCCCTAAAAATAAGTAATTTGCTTGTGGTGGTAAACCACCATATTTAAAAAGCCTTAAAAGATCCGAATACTGTCCATGGATATCACCTGCAAAACAACAGTACATAAAATTAAAAATATTAAGATGTGTTACTCAATGGCAACTGAATGGAAGTATAGACCAAATGGATGATGTTGTGTAACGTCACTAGAAATAGTAAAAGCACACTGCCCCAGAAACAGCTTGATATAACAAACTTTCATATTAAGGAGGACCTTTGTATTTGGCATTAAAAAGTCCTAAAATAACATTATATAAAATAGCATCTGTAAAATGACCTAAAATATAGAGCAATTTCTACCAAACGACTTAGTGATTTGTATTGCTGCATAAATGAAATAAGTTACAACAATTTAGCTGCTAAAACAAATTAAATTATATCCCATCCATACAAAGTTACATTATACATCTGCTCTATTATATCGACACCGCGCACATGCTCAGGAACAATATTCAAGAGATTCTATGCAGTCAGGAACTCAAACATTCCAGAATATTAGATAACTTTGCCATAAAGAGACATGTAATTAAAAACAGGCTACTAAAGTTTATACTCTCACTTCAAGGCCAGAATATCAAGAGCATTAAAATATCATCAAATAAAAACCAAAGACAAGCTGTTGAGAATCGATATCTGAAACAGATAAAACTATATTGGTTTTAAAATAGTTTAAAACAGTTTTCTTTTTTTTTATAGATTAACAGTGCAGATGTAAGCACTAGTGAAACCTTTAACATAAAGCAAGAGGTATACATGGTGCTCAAACCCGTTCAGGTTTTAAATTTGAATTCTTCGAAGTCCAAACTGGATTCCCCAAGGTGCACCAAATCATATAAAGACCCAGACAAATCTGGAGTTTCTCTTACCAAAAACCATTAGAAAATAAAGGAAAATAATGTAAAAATACTAACCTAACTGATGCCAACGGTAAAAGCACAAACAAGAAAATAGAAAGAAAAAAAACAGTAAACATTTTGACATTCAAACATAATCTTGGGTCTTGTAAGCCAATGAAACTCAATGTACCGATCCAAATTCTTATTCTACTATTTTAATTTTCTTATATTATCATCAGGTCCAAACATGTGGCAAATAATTTCCACCATAACATTTTTGTCCAAATAATAATAACACTCTGAAATATATGAACTTACTTACAAAAATAACCTAATACCATTTTAATGTTTTAGTGTATCTTACATTATTGTCATTTTAGTTTACTAATATTCAATCTAGCTAACATACAGCAACAATTTTTCCCAGCGACCAGACATTCCCTCCTTGATCAGGTATCAGCTACTCCAAATTTTTGGAATAAGATTTACATGAAAAGATGAACTATGATGGCAAGAAAGTTTGCAGGGTATATATGAATGTCTGATGCATAGGGTGTCTGGATATCCATCATATTCTTCCTTTATGCATGTAGTATACATTGTGCAATATACGATATTGTACTGTTTTGTATCTTGCATTTCTTTATGTGACTACATGTTTACCTGTTCTTGTATTTTGCTGCAACTCCAAACTGAGGAACCCAAAATGTAAAATATTGAATCAAAACCCAATAATGCACCCAAATTTTACGTCCAAGATTCCCAATAATTCCATAATTTGCTCTTGCTACCAGGTATCCATGGAAGAAAATAAATGACTTAACATGGAGGCCAAGGAAAACATGAAAGAATCATATACACAAATAACTTCAAAATATATAGTTCAGAACATAAGTTTTTATAGGGAAAATGTTTTCCATTGTAAATAGTTAGTCCTAATGTCCTTAAATCCTAAAGTCCTACGTGTCATTGACATGGTTATAATTTAGGTCATCAGTAAGTCCAAAGTGTTCGAGTCATAATGTTAGTAGTTGAGAAACAGTTCAAAATATTGGCTTAGCATATAAAAAAAACTTGTAATCCAATAATAGGCAGGTTGGAGTCATTGAAGATTTTGACAGTTAGCAAGCTCTCCTTGTATATTTAATTTTGCTTTGTCTAATGTAATCCTGATGCCAAGTTTTAAATATTGTCTTGACAATCCTTCTTTCCCGTTTTGATTCAACTTTGGGGCTTTGGTGTTGATTTTGAACCCCTTGGACTCAACCCTTGGTATGCTCTAATACCATGTTGATATCCATCCTCTACTCAACACCCGACAATTAGCTCAAAATAAAATCACTTTATCTACTAAAAGCACAGCTGAGTAATCAACTAAACATGCAACGGAAGCATAAACTAGGAAACCAAAATCTCACACACAAGACACCAATATTTTCAGGTATAAACCCCTGGAAAAACCCCGGAGGAAAAGCTAGTTCCAGTATGTTTTTATTAAGGTCAAATCAGGGCTCCCGTAACAGGGAGAATGGCCCACTAAGAGAAATATACACTGCAGACAAACCTGGAAATTCATGTGATGTTGTACGACCCTTGTACCAACACGTTTCCTGAGGTGTACACAATTGTCCTTCAGCAAACTCGCGTACATACGTGACTGTCTCAACTAAGCCCCACGTACATGTTAGGAAAACCCGTACAGAAACTTTCGTACGACACACCCCTTTCCTTTTGGCTTCTATCCTCTGAAACCCACCTACGACTGCCTCTACTCTCTCTTCGCCTTGACATGTATGACCTATAGATGGAAGTCCTTCTCCACCTATCCAAGATCTTGAATCATAGTCCTTTGTGATCCAACTCTCTCTGCATCAACAATTGGACGAAATCTCTTCACCCAACCTGTGATATTTCCTCACTCTCGTGTAAGCAAAAGTCCTTTGCTTCTACACTACCCACACTAGAAAAATTCCTTCTTTGCTATCCTCAACCTTGGTCTCTCACCAATGTATGTCACACAAGTAAGTGTCTTCCTCCTTCACCCTAGCCTTGCTTTTATAATCATGAATTACAATCTATTTCTAATCTCCAAAGTGATCTACAATTGAGATTATTTCTCACACTCACTTAAGATTTAGATTACATGTTGCATGCTATGCATGTTCCTTAATTAACTCAATTAATTAATAAATACAATTTTACTTTAATTAATTCCTTTTAACTAAAGCAAACTCAAAGATAGAAGATTTTCAACAACTTCCACATGCTAGACACATGCCAATGCGGAAGTACATGTCTGATGCTACCACTAACATCAACATTTGGCACCTTATACTTCACAGCTCCTTCCAATTATCTTTGATGTGGTTCAGTAGAGTTTATGATGTGTGTTGTTCTACTTAGTAGTTGTCTCCATTGATACCATTGTTGATGTTTTGGTAGCTACGGGAGGTATTAACCTCCATAGATAAACCTTTGACTAGAATAGAATATTTTGGAAGCAAGAGAAAACCTAAACAAATGTGTGAAAACCCTGGAAGACAAGTCAGCTCAGCAGAATAAGTAATATTGAAGTATTATATGCAGAAAAGGACAGGTCGACCCTGCTTGAAGAGACACATGTTCACATGGCGAGATTAGTATAAATAGAAGGCGCTTGAGCTCATTTGGTAACACACTCACACTCAAGAAAGTGGTGCGCAAGTCTAGAGGAAGAGTGCAGCTGGGTACTGATCTTGGTTTATGGTTTGGGACTTTCTGCTTGGTGCGCTACCTTTGGAGAAAGGTGCGCTCTCTCTCTTAGTTATCTGTTGGGTCTAGTGTTGCTTCCGGAATCACTCTATCGGTCAAAGGTTACGGTGTTTGGGGGTGGTTGTGTGCCTATGGTTGGGTGACAATATTGTGATATTGTCTATGATTTAAACAAGCACAATATTCTAACAGGTTATGGGCCCACACCACCTTCGGAACAATCTAACCACTGGAAGGTAGATCCGCATCTCTCTGTCAAGCTCGTTGTAGCACAATTGCAGTTGCAGTGCCAGTTCCTTCGTGCCAGTTGCTTCGTGCCAGTTGCAGCACCAATTGCAGTACCAGTTGCATTGAAATTTTATGTGAAGTATTAGGACTATTTTTTGGTTTTCCTAGTGCGCCTTACACTAGCGCAACTCCAGCTACCTCCAGATCGCAAGTTGGAGCACTTTGAAATTTTTGGGTTCGTCATTGCTTGTCACTGTTGTCGGATGGTGGCACTGCTGCCGAAGGTATGTACTTGTATATGTTTAAACTTTAAAGTGTATCACTATCTTGAGGGTGTTTGTAGGAGAAGGGATCTTTTGTCCAAGTAGCAATAGTAGATCCAGACGGATCTCAGATCCAATACATTCAGAGGAACAACACACTCTCTAGGTTGGAAAGAATACTTGTTTCGGAAGAAAAGCAACTCAAGCGAAACAACAGCCAGACTCTAGGTTTGCATATCAAGTTTGATATTATTGTTGCTTAAGTGAGTATTGCAATCCTTCAGATTTTATTAATGCTAGGAACAAATGAATACTTAGTAGCATGTACTATTAATATAAATGCTTATTGTACTTAATTGCAAAATGAACTAACATCTCCTCTAGGAGATATTTCTTGTTCTTGTTCTCAGAAAGGACACCTTGGTAATGCTATAATGAATTACCATGAAATTGATATGTTCTTATACAAAATGCTATTATATTGGAAATACTTTTGCTCTTGTTGTTTTTGTTTCGGGTAGGTTTTCCTACGTATTCCAGGAAGGTTACCAAAGAAAAGCAAGATTTGAAAGGACTAAGAGGGATTCAAACTTCAGAGGGAGTCAATGATCAGGAAGAAGCAAGGTTTCGTGACACTTTGCAGGATTCTGCATAAATTGGCAGTGAATCACATAGGTGATAGGTAGTGTTTCACTTGATAGTGTCCTTAGGCTTCCCCATGCATTAAGGTTGGACTTTTCCTTCAGGGAGTGTTTGAGCGATAACACAAAGCACCAACGAGAACCAATCAATCCCTACCACAACTAATGAAATCTCAATAGTTGGCAAATGCATACACAAAAGAAGGATGTGAAGCTCATGTCAAGTCAATGAATAGTAAGGATGCCCCTGATCCTCTAACAAAAATTTATCAAGCGAATTGAGCAAGTACATTGGTGAGCATAATCTCTTTGGTAACTTGCATGCAACCAAAGATCGAGATATGTTGAGTTCTATCAAATGGTGGAACATGTATGGCTCATAGTATGTGTTATATAATATAACACATACCACATATCTACATAAATTGGCAGTGAATCACATAGGTGACAGGTAGTGTTTCACTTGATAGTGTCCTTAGGATTCCCCTTGCATTAAGGTTGGACTTTTCCTTTAGAGAGTGTTTGAGCAATAACACGAAGCACCAACAAGATTCAATCAACCCCTACCACAACCAATGAAATCTCAATAGTTGGCAAATGCATACACAAAAGAAGGATGTGAAGCTCATGTCAAGTCAGTGAATAGTAAGGATGCACCTGATCCTCTAACAAAAATTTATCAAGCAAATTGAGCAAGTACATTAGTGAGCATAATGTCTTTGGTAACTTGCATGCAACCAAAGATCGAGATATGTTGAGTTCTATCAAATGGCGGAACATGTATGGCTCCTCTACCACATATCTCCATAAATTGGCGATGACGGTGCTTTCTCAGGTGGTTAACACTTCATTTGCAGAGAGGTGTTGGAGCACCTATAGCTTCATCTACAACGTAATGAGAAACAACTTGAATGTAGTTTGGGCCGAAAGCTTGGTTTATGTGCACTACAACTTGAGGTTGTTGTCCCATTATTGTGATGCAACGGAGAATGATAATTATAAAAGAGATGTGACTTGGGACAACAATCGAGAGGAGACTAATTTGGAGGATGGAGCCATGGTTTTAGAGTGCTTGGAAGATGAACTTTTGGGTGATCATGATAGTGATCATATTCATGGAGTAGACATGTCACCTCCATCCACTGGTAGGTTTCCAGATGCAACAATTTTTCCTTTATCTTCACAACATCTAGTGTTACATGGGGGCCATGCGGCTGCTAGTCATGTTCCACGGGCTCTTCCACCTAATCCTGCTCTTCTTCATAGATCACAAGAAAATAAACTAGGAGTTTCTCATGGCAAGAGAAAAGCTTAGTGGATAGTACTTACTACTATATAATAGATCTCTTTTTCTTTTTCTTGTTTAGAAGTAGTATCTAAAACTTAGTACTTTGTCTTTATTATGACTTATTTTGTAAACAATGAACATTATATTATAGTTTACCTTTGAAGTTTGAAGTTTGAACTATTGACTAAATCTTACAACTATTTGTTAGTGAATATGATGCTCTAGAGTCTTTCATTTTGTGGTTGATGTTGTCTGTTACAATTTGTTGATGACAATTTTTTTATGATTGAAGTTGTATGTGTACTAAATGGTTGATGTTTTAATGATCATCACTAATCCAGTATTAAATGATCTTAAATCTATGTTTTCATGTTTTTTGCATTTGATTCAACATTTTGCATGTTTTTTTTTAATTCTTATATATGCATCAAAATATATTAAAATATCTGTTATCTAAAATTTAACTCTCCCAAAACGCTTCACTCTTAGAATCTTTTTGAAAATTGCACTTTTCTCTTTATGCTTTGCGCTCCCAACAACCTTGGTTCGAAGGGAAAGTTGCTTCCAGGATAGGCAGTGCTCAATAGCCTCCTAAGCTTTCCTTATACTTTGTATAAAAAATATGCTAGAAATTTTAACATGAGATGGCGTGAGCAAGAGGGTTTGAAATGAGACTCCCTTCCAAGAATGCTTCCAAGTGGAAGGACTTATTTGATTCGATGTCGAAGAAGGACCTTCTAGACTTCTTTTCCATCAACAACTCGAATCACCCATTTGTAGGCGAGTTTTTATGATACCCTAGCCTCCAAATTCTCACAGGATGCAGTATATCTTCTAATTAATTCTATGAAACCCCTTACTCTTGTCAGTCTTGGCCCATAGAAAGTTTTAGAGAGCTTTCCCTAGCATGGAATAGGTTGCTTTCGAGGGAACCCGATAAGAGGAATAGTAAATGTGAGTTGCAGTGAGCACTTTAGTGAAAATTTGAAATTTTGCTAGGAGGCTAAGGTCTTTGTAATCCACTTAAGCCTTGACGATGAAAGGGATTCTTACAAACTATAAGATATAGATCGGTTGGATCTAAGACTAGTTTTGCGAGGTAGGCTAGTTAGGCATATGTTGTTGCCTCTCTCTATAACATTGTGTCTTGGCCCATTAAATATTTGACCTGAGGCTACACAAAAGGTGTTCAAACACTCCATGGTGTGAACCCAAGAAGTTTGGTCCTTGTTATCGCACAATTTGTACTTGGAAAGATAAAGGAAAGGTAATGAAGACAAACTGGCGCAACGGGAGACTATCCTATCACTGTCACCTTAATAGGATAACTCTTTCTATTTAGGGTGGTAGGCCCAGGGGAGACGTCCCCGATGACCTGGGGTTTTGAGAAGGCAAAGGTTTATGGCTAAGTAAAAGTTTCCCCATCACAAGTCACTACCGATCAGAAAGTCTGACTAAACAACCAATAAAGATAAATAGTAACCAGAAATGTACCTGCCCAGAACAAAGCAACAAGAAACTATATATTCGCAAGATCACTTGTTGGTTAGTACTTCATATAATTGGACTTTCTCAAATAAAGCAATCGACTAATATTATTAATGAAGCAATCAATGATCTATAATAGCAATAGTCACAATACGTCACTTCACAATTAATGCTTTTAAAGAAGCTTCACAATGAGCAAGAACGATTTATCATCATATCAACATTCATTAGAAGCCAAGATTACTATGCATTATCCAATCTTTCAATTGCTTTAAAGAAGTATTAAGTGCTGTAAAGTATAATCATAAATCAAATGGATGATAGCAGCAATAGGGTTAGAAGGTATTGGTGATTGTTCAAAGGTTTTGAAGTTTGTGATCAAGGGCCTTGATAGTCAAGGAAATTCGGAGCCTAAACATCTTGCATTGGCTCTTTGAATGGTGGTAAATTCCTTGGATATTGCCTCTGGACACCATGCTAAAGCTTGACAGTTATTGAAACCCTTTGGCAGAGATATTGTTTAATGAATTGTGGAAACACTATTAAGTTTTGGTAAGTCATTGAAGAAGATCAAGTAGATGAGACAGTTTAGCACACAAACACTTATGTCAATATTCAAATAAGGCAACAATTTTCAATCTCAGATCTCCACAATACATTGCAAACTTGACAATATGGACAAAAATAAATTGAATATGAAAATGGGACAATGATTTACAAAAATATCCAATCGTTTCAACAAATTTGTGACTGATTAGGTTGTCGAGATAGTTTGAGACAAGAATGTGTTGCAACAATTCCCTTAAAGTTGTGGTATGTTCCTCATATTTGAACAAAAAACCTTTACTAACCTGGCCCAAATTGCAAATCTGCCCCAAAGCATGAAAATATGGATGAAAATGATGTAGTATTGGACCTGCAAAGAAATAAGAAACTCCTAGAGTTTGATAGGATAAGATAGATGACTAAGAAAAAACCTTACAAACCCTTGTATGTTGGCTTAGGGTTACTAGTGTAAAATCGGCCAGCCAAAAGTCAAAGAAAAATTTGTCATTTAGGCTAAAAACAAAAAAAAATGATGGATGAAATTTTTGTTTTGAGTTGACTGAAGAAATCAGTGAAGAGATCTATCTACCATTGGGTGATGGGGTCAATCTTGGTCTTTGATGAAGATCTATTTCTTTTCTGGAAATACTAAAGTCTCCCACACCAGTGAATGAGCATGGGGAAGGTTCAAACTATGGCAAAGGGTCTAAGAAATTTTCAAGGAGGTTAAGATCATAAACTAAACAAACCTTGAAGGAAATGCAAGAAATATTAATTTAATCCTATGTGAGAAGATCACGGGGGCTTCAACATGAAAACAATACATTAACACGTCCATTCATAAAAGAGGTAAACAAATTAGTTAATACCTAGGGCAATATATTAGGGTGTATTAAGGGGTGGAGGGGAGTTTTAATCATATACACCAATATAGGTATTGGGGGGATGCACTCAAGAGGGGGGGGTCGGAAATATAAAATAGCCAAAAATCCAAATCCGTGGGCGTGCTCAAGGGGGAGTTCGAAAATATAAAATGGCCAAAAATCCAAATCTGTGCTCTTTTTGTTTTACACAGTTACTTCTCACAACGAAACCCTAGCCCGATAGAAGACAACAAAACCTTATCCCAATTGAAGACATTCAAGGTTAAAGAGATCATTACACTTCGATTCTTCTGTGGATTCTTCCCGACAGAGAGAAGAGGAATTAGCTGCAAATGATGATTACGAATGAAGGAATATATATCATGTAAATGGTCCTGGAATTAGTGTAATATTTAGTTCAATGCACTTATTTTCCTGTTATTAGTTGTATTAATCTTTGTTGGCTCTGTGGCCTTTATTTATGGTTAAATTATTTAGTCTTGATGTTTGTTATCGCACAATCTGTACTTGCCCAAAGCCCAAGGCAAGTGAGGCAAGATTGGTGTAACAAGTGGGTGACCTATCACTGTCACCTTAATAGGAAACCCCTTTCTGTTTACGAGTATTTTAAAGTTACCCCAAGGGAGACGTCCCTAGTGACCTAAAGAGTTGACGAACTAAGACAAGAAGCAAGAATACCCCCCTTTCACTGGTCACTCAAGTCAAAAGGTTCTTTGTCTTTAAGAGATGAAGCAAAAATAAAGGTGAAGTGTACCTGCCCAAAACAAGACAACAAAGCAAAAATATGGCAGCTTTCAAGTACAAAATGATGTTAGTGTTTCATAAGACCATGAACTTTTGAAATATAAACTAACTGATATAAAATTGCAGCAATATGAAAGTGTATAACAGCAATAAGTATTTTATAACAGCTGCAAGAAATATGCCTTAGAATTGCTTGAAAAGACAATGAAGGAGTAGCTTTAACTAGGCAAAATGATAATCAATTGTCACAAGCATTTTCTGCAATGTCTAGCTAGCATTAAATGTTAGTTTTGCAGAAAATTTGATGCAGTTAGATGGCTATAGCAATCTTTTGTAACAACAGCAAGTATTAGTGCTCAGAATTGAAAGAAAATATCATGGAAACTTAGCATTTATCAAGTAGATTGTTAGGCAATTATCACAAGCAAATTCTGAGTCAATTAGATGTGAGTTATGTAGGTGTATGCAGCAAATTAGTATACATAAGTATAGTTGTAGCAATGATTTGCAACAGCGGCAAGTTAACTAGTGAATTAGTCTAGCTTAGAGTTAGTAGAAGTTAGCAAAAGTTTCAAGGAAGAGAGTTTGAGTGTTTGTTTGATCAATCATTCACTAAAGCAAGTAGACAAGTGCCTTTTAAGGTTTATGGAGTCAACAATAGCAACAGCACAACTTGGAGAAAAGTAGCAATGATAATACTTTCCAAAGGGGAAGAGGTGTTGGCACTTCAAGGCCTCAAACATCCAAACCCTAAAGACAAATTCACTAGAGAGTAAGCACTTTTAGGCCCTAGTGAATCTTCCTTCCTTAAACTATTGAAAGATATTATGCAATAAGCAATCAGAATGAAGCTACTAGAGTGCTAGCACTTTAGGGCTCTAGTAGTTACTTCTAAACAAGGTGTACTTGAGAAATTTAAACAAGTAGAAGAGCTAGAGAGAGAAAGAAGTAACTTATGTTTCTCTCCTAGGGTTTAAGCAAGCAATTTCATAATCTTTAACATGAAACAAGTAAAAATTACCACAAACATTTATCACATGAACAAATTGCAGATTTTCTACTTACTTCACCAAGAATAATCAAGCCAAACCCTAATTGAAGATCTTCCACCATGAAAAATAGCCAAGATACACCACAAAATGCCTCTCCAAGAAGTTGCACACTAGTTGTTTCAGCCAATAGCCCTTAAAGAGGGAGCAAATTTCAGTCCACACTTGTTGTGTGATGAGTTATGATGAAAAAATGAGAGTACTTTATCTCTATTTATACAAAACTTTGACCTTTAATTAATTTTAGGTCAAATAAAAGGCCGACCTAGCCAAATTACAAACAAATTCAATTTAGAGATAAATAAAATTAATTATCATCTAAATACATCTCCAAGGGTGACGTCATGCCCTTCTAGGGTGACGTTGAGCCCCTAAGGTGGAACGTTGGGCTTTGGATGCAAAACGTTTGACCTCCAAAGGGCCCTAGATGATGCCCACACGTGCCACCCAGCTTACAACTGCCTCCAAAATGTAAACCCTAGCTCTGGATGACGTCCAGGGTCATGATGGTGACGTCCTGGGCTCTCAAAGGCCAACATCTAGGTGGAAGGGCAAGACCCCCCTGGGTCTAGGTCTGTCAGGGTGTCTCCAAGGGCAACGTCCTTTCTTCCTGGAGCAAATCTTTGATGCCTTCTTGCCCCTGGTTGGGGTTACAACATCCATCTGTGGGATTTTATGCCCATGAAGGTCCGAGCTAATCATTTCCTCATGTGTACTTGTCCACCGGGCAAGGTCCTGCAGCAACAAGTACGCCCTCCAGGTGTTCATAAGTCACAGGGATCATAACATGTAAATCACATCCAATAATTAAATTACCCAAACATGTGCATGAAACCCCCTTTACCCAGACAAATACTCAAAGACGTTATGCAATTTAACAAGTCAGGTTTGGAGAAGGTCTCGGGGTGTCCTATTGGGCTAATCCTCCTTAAGTTTGGGGTGTTTCCCAGATGGGAGCCAATCCAGGTCATGTAAATGTATGAGGTGGCATGGGGTAAGTGTTTGGGAATGGGGTGCAGTGATAACAGGGAAATGTAAGTCTTACTTGTGGGTGCCTTTGTAGAGGGTGAGTTGCACCTTGTCATGGATGCCATTGTTTCCTAGCCCATTTACTGCCTTTTACTCTTAGCTTTATTGCTTTTGTGCTTCAAGGGAACAGTTGAGGGACATTGTCCTGGCTTGATGACCAGAAGTGACAGCGTTATCCACAAACATTTCATGGAGATGACAAGGTTGGCTCGTGATGAAACCCCCTTTCTCTTGGCTATGCCACCAAGAGCCACTACCCTAGTTTGGTGACCAGATAGGTGGTAGTGTCATACCGCTACATGCCCATGGTCATAATAGGTGGGCTCGTGATGAGACCTCCTATCCATCAACCAGTACCTTGAGTGTTTATGTATCTTATGGGTTCCCTTTTCTTACTGAGAAGCTTTTTACTGCTTTCTCGGGAATCCCTAGGCAAAGCATCTTAAAGGTTTCAATATTGGTTTTTAACTCTTGCAAGCTACTTTTACCCTCTAGGCCTTTAGCCCCTTCTTCCCACAAGGCAACGTACAACCCTTCCTAGTGTGGCCAATCCCAATGCCCGAACAAAGGTAGGGGAAGATGAGAGGAATAAAGATAGAAAGTGGTAACTATGGAGGGAACAAACGATGACCTTTCACAGACCCACCCAGTAGCAACCCATCCTAAAGGGAGATCAACTTACTAGGGCACCATGTCACCCTTCCAGGTATGAACAAGTTAAAGATAATAACTTCCAAGCAAACGTTATGAAATGAAGGAGAATTCAATGCAACATATTCAAGTGCTTCAAGAATCATAATGACACCTAAGTCACCTGACACGAAGACACGGGACACGGAGGACACGGGAATACGAGTATTCGATATGGACACGGCGACCCTTGAAATCAAGGCACAAGGGACACGTTATATATATATATATATAAGACTATAAGTTAAAAATTACTGAAATAGACAAAATATTGATAGATCATAGACTATAGTAGATATTGATCGGTGATTCAGTGATACATCATGAACTCCAAAAAAGATACATCATACATCATACAAATCAATCAAACTCTAAACATCATACTCATAGATGATAGAACATAGACATATTGATAGTCTGATACGGTGATACCGTATACAATGTACAT
>SNQJ01S0002805.1:84281-129261 GCA_010110895.2 Picea sitchensis
CTCTCTCTCTCTCTCTCTCTTCTCCAACTGCAGCTCCGAAACTTGCTTCCCAATGAACAAGTGAGTGTGTGTCTAAGTGAGGTGTTAGCCTCCTTATTTATACAACTATGGCACGTGTGGAGGTGTCTTTTCACTGGCAGGGCCGACTTCTCAATCTGGGTGGTTATAACCACCTTTAATATATTCTGGGGCCTCTTTAATATATTCTGGGGCCGACTTCTTATTCTGCCTATTACAATTATGTTTTGACCAATCCGCAAAAGGGGATTTGGTCTTTTACAATAGCCGACATGATCAATCCGCAATAGGGCATTGATCTAATGAATAATACAACAATAATAATTAGAATACACATTGCAGTTACATTATTTCAACATGTTAATCTACATGACTGTAGTTTCTCCCATCTCAACTTAGTTCTTTCTTGTAAGGTATGTTCATCTTCTTGTTTCTTAACCCATAATTCATTCCACTTATCCTTTGTTTCTTTTTATAAATCCTCCCATTTCTCTTTGAAATTCCTAATCACATGTTGATGATCATTTAAAGGTATTAACCCTCGGCCATATAATTCAATCCCGTTAAACATTTTGTTGCAGAAGTGTCCATCCTGCTACTACAGAAGGATTGAAGAAATTCCCTAGTATAAAGGCACATTTTGTTGCAAAAAACCCACATCCCTTGGCTATAGAAGAGATTAGCTTGCAAGTTGTTGCAACACTCTCTATGTTTGCTCATGATCTCATAATATTGCAAGTAAAAGTATCAAAGTGGAAAACTATAATTGAATTATATGGCCTAAGGCAACATGTGATTAGGAATTTCAAAGAGCAATGGGAGAATTTATATTAAAAAACAAAGGATAAGTGGAAGGAGTTATGGGTTAAGAAACAAGAAAATGAACATCTCTTACAAGAAAGAACCAAATTGAGATGGGAGAAACTACAGTCATGTTGATTAGCATTACATGGCTTTCCTAAATGGCACAAAATGCCTCGTTTTCATGTTATTCGGAAAGGAAAAATGTAGAACGCAGGCATTCAGACTAACTAATCTAACCATAAACTAAGGACACAGAGCCAGTAGAGATTAATGCAACCAATAATAGGAAAATAAGTTTACTGAACTAAATATTACACTAGTTCCAAAACCACCTACAAGATATATCTTCCTTCATTCACGGTCGTCATCTACAGCAAATTCGTTGTCTTCTCTCTGTCGGGAAGAATCCACAAAAGAATAGAAATGTAATGGTCTCTTTAACCTCGAACGTCTTTGATCGAGCTAAAGTTTCGTTGTCTCCTATCAGGCTAGGGTTTCACTATGAGAGGTAACTCTGTAGTACGGATTTGGATTTTTGGCCATTTTATATTTCCGAAATCCCTCTTAAGTGAGCCCATGGGTTTGGATTTTTTTCTATTTTATATTTCTGACCCCTCTTGAGTGCACTCCCCCAATACCTATATTGGTGTATATGATGAAAAGAACCCGTCCACCCCTTAATACACCTCAATATATTTCCCTAAGTTTTGACTAATTTTTTTACCCCCACGAATGGACGTGTTAATGTATTGTCTTTGTTGAAATATTATAACTTCGAAGAATATTCTAATTATATTTTAGTTATTATCTTATAGATCAAATCCCCTTTTGTGGATTGCTCATGTTGGGTCTTGTATAAGACCAAATACCCTTTTGTGGATTGGTCAAACCATATTTATATGGCGGTATTTGTAAAATCGGCCCCCGGGGTTTATAAAGTGGTTTTAACCACTCTTAGAAGAAGTCGGCCCTACTAAGTGAAAGAGACGTAACCCTAGCACCTCCTCACTAGTATTTATAAGTGGGGATGGCGCCTCATTTGTTCACTCACTCACTCACACTTCTAGTGCGCATCTTTTGAAGGAATTTGTAGCTGCAAGAAGGAGAAAAGAGGCGCATACTCAGTACTAGGTTATTCTTGGTGGTTTGGTCTTAAGTCTTGGCATTGTATTGGCAATCTATTATTGAGGAAGTTTTTGCTAGGTTTTCTCCCCCATAAGGGTTTCCCAGGATAAAATGTTGTGTACCTTGTGATTGTGTTTCTTTCAGTGATCCCACTTATGCTGTTGTTTTGGAAATGCTCTAGTAAATTGAAAAGAACCTAATAACAGCATTAAAACTTAACATGGTATCAGAGCTTGATTGAATAGAGCACCTTTCACCGAGTATCCAAAAATGTCATTGTTGTCGTACAAGGAAATTAGGGCTTTTTATTGGAGAGGAGTTTTTGACTAAAAAATATCTAGGGAAGTGCACCCTACCCTATCGCATCCTTTGGCAGTTTGAGCGCACCTTTTCAGTGGCTAGACTCTCCGAGAAGTCAAACCCTAGTTTTTACTGGGGCTAGAAAACTAGGAAACCAGAACCAGTACCAGTCCAGATTTGCGCGGGTCAAGTTTCAAGGGGTAAAACTTGAAATTTTTTGAAACGGTCAGCTCCAGCCAACTCGCCTCAGCCCAGCGCACCTTGTAGATTTTTAATGACAAAAATCAGCAAATGAAATTTCTGTCAAACACTTAGCAACCTAGAGATAACTATCTTGCATGAACTTCATAAATGCCTTAAACCCAAATTCAGAAATTACCATAAGCAGAAATACACATTGCTAAGCAAAATAACAACGGAAACAAACACAGTGGACAGCAACCCATAAAACTCAGAAATTTAGGCAAATATCAGGGAAAACCCCAATGTGGGGAAACCCAACGAGAGAGATAGAGATATTATTCAGCTTTCAGGAAAGTACAGAACAGCAGCAAATACACATTTCCAGCCAAGGGAAATACCTCACAGCACCAAAACAATCCCACTAAATTCTGCCTCGATTTCCATGCCAAATTCGTACTGTTGTATGTCATGTTTCGTACCTCGATTTATGTGCCAACAATCAGTTGTACGAACTGTTCCATACGGCCCAAAAACAACAAACAGAAGTTTGAAATCCGCCTCGAAAAACATGCCCAAAGCTGCCTCGATTTTCGTGCCAAATCCATACTATTGTACGGATCCGTACAGTACAGCCTCCGACAACAGAAAAATAACTCAACAACAAAACAGAAAATCTTTCCTTGGGATTTGTGCCCTAGCTCCCTTGGAAAACGTGCCCTCTTGTTGCTCACTTTCCTCTCTCAAGCTTACTCAAAAAATCTCTCTCAATCTTCTCTCGATGTGTCTTGCACACTACCCAATGCATTCTTTTATAAATCTGAAAATGACATTTTCCCTCCAAAGTGTCTTTTCACCTTCCCCGACCCTAAATCCAAAGGCCAAGATTAGATCTTGCATTTTTCAAGATCAAGTTGCATTTTCAGATTTATAAAAGAATGCATTGGGTAGTGTGCAAGACACATCGAGAGAAGATTGAGAGACATTTTTTGAGTAAGCTTGAGAGAGGAAAGTGAGCAGCAAAGAGAGCACGTTTTCCAAGGGAGCTAGTGCACAAATCCCAAGGAAAGATTTTTTGTTTTGTGGCTGAGTTATTTTTCTGCTGTGGGAGGTCGTACTGTACGGATCCGTACAGTCTGTACAACAATACGGATTTGGCACAAAAATCGAGACAGCTTTGGGCATGTTTTTCGAGGTGGATTTCAGCCTTTTGTTTGTTGTTTTTGGGCCATACAGAACAATCCGTACAGCTGACTGTTGGCACAGAAATCAAGGTATGAAACAGGCCGTACAACAGTACGATTTTGGCACAAAAATCGAGGCAGAATTTAGTGGGATTGTTTTGGTGTTGTGAGGTATTTCCCTTGGCTGGAAATGTGTATTTGTTGTTGTTTTGTACTTTCCTGAAAGCTGAATAATATATCTCTCTCTCATTGGGTTTCCCCACATTGGGGTTTTCCCTGGCATTTACCTAAATTTTTGAGTTTTATGGGTTGATGTCCACTATGTTTATTTCCGCTGCTATTTTGCTTAGCAATGTGTATTTCTGCTTATGGTAATTTCTGAATCTGGGTTTAAGGCATTTATGAAGTTCATGCAAGACAGTTATCTCTAAGTTGCTAAGTGTTTGACAGAAATTTCATCTTTTGATTTTTGTCATTAAAAATCTACATGGTATCAGAGCTTTGTCTCTGACAGTGGGCAATGTGATTTTTGGGCAAAAGGGTGTGATTGGTTTCCTTGAGTTGTGACAGGGAATATGGCTGCAAGAATTAGATATGAGGATCGGTTGGATGGCATTTCCAACCATTTGCAGTGTAAGGTCCGATTGTCAACGGTTATCAAGGAGAACAAAATTTATAACTATGTCAACTCTATTGTGACAGCTCCCGCAACAGATCCTGTTTCTTTGGACTTGCATGAGATCAAGGAAGCCAAGGCTCAAAGGATTATTCTGGATGGGGTGAAGGATCACCTTATCCCACACTTGGCTGAGAAAAAGACTGCCAAGGAGATGTGGGATGCACTTAAATACTTGTTTGAGGCGAAGAACGAGAACCAGAAGATGGCCTTGAAGGCTAAGTTGCATGATACCAAGATGGGTAAGGAGGAGAGTGTCTCTTCTTATCTTACCCGAGTGGCTCAAGTAAAAGATGAGTTGGCAGTTGTTGGAGAGGTCATTACGGATTCTGAGTTGGTGAGGATAGCCTTAAATGGCTTCACCAAAGACTGGGAAGTTTTCGTGAAGTGTGTGGTGGGACGTGAGCATCTACCAGATTGGAGCAGACTGTGGGATGATTTCACTCAGGAGGAGATCCGAGAAAGATCTCAAAGCAGTGAACAGAAGACAGACGGAGTTGATGAGAATGTTGCTCTTGTTTCAAAGAGCAAGAAGAAATGAAGTTCTGGAAGGGACTTGAGTAAAGTCAGATGCTATTGTTGTAACCAGTTGGGCAACTTGCCTCTCGTTGTCCTGAGAGGAAGAAGAAGACGAAATCAGAGGGACCTAAGACAGCTGTTACAGCAGCCATGGAGGACTTTGCTTCAAAGTACGACAGGGAATTTTCTTTGGTGACCCTAGTTTCCAGTGTCGGCAGCGGAGGATTTGGAGGTGATGTCAGATGGATTGTGGACAGTGGAGCCTCTAGCCACATGACGGGAATCTGGCGAGTATTCCTAGATTTCACAAAGATTGGTCCTGGCCGACAGGTGGTAAATGAAGGTAGTTTGGCGAGAGTTGTACGTGGAGTTGGGAATGTTAGATTCCAACTCGAGTTTGGGGGACTCTTGGAGCTTGATGGAGTTCTTTTTGTTCCAGGGTTGAGGGTTAACTTGCTCTCAGTCTCAGCCTTGGAGGATGTAGGATATTAAGTATTGTCCAAAAGAGAACATGTCTTTATCTACAGGCAGGGAGTGGACCCAGTAGAACTGTAGTTGATCAGTAATCGGGTGGACAGGTTGTATATGTTGAGAGGACAACCTTCGATGTATGATTCAACGTCGGATGAGGAGCGTGAGGAGGCTTTTGAGACTGCGGTGGGGCCAAGTATTTAGTTTTGCATTCCGAGAGAAGAGAGTGAGTCTCATCTGAGCACTGGCAGAAGACTCAGCTAGGTTGATCGAACCAATGCTCAAGATGAAGTGATCTCAGGCTTCCAGGATGTTGCCAAGAGAAGATCTTCTAGTTCGAGTTCTGTGTAGGTATTGAGGATGGATGTTACCTCATGTTTACACAGGCACTTAACTTTGTAATAGGTTTTTATAAAGTTGTTTTAAGTGGTTATTTTATTAAATTGATTTTTTAATAAAGTGTACCTTCTAATTTTAAAGTGACTTTATTTTCATAAAGCACTTATGTAATAAAGTGAAATCACTTTAATAATTTAAGTGATTCATTTTGGAGGGAATGGATCATGACCCTTGATCTTGAAAAAGGCGAGATCTAATCTTGGCCTTTGGATTTAGGGTTGGGGAAGGTGAAAAGACACCTTGGAGGGAAAATGTCATTTTCAAATTTATAAAAGAATGCATTGGGTAGTGTGCAAGACACATCGAGAGAAGATTGAGAGAGATTTTTTGAGTAAGCTTGAGAGAGGAAAGTGAGCAGCAAAGAGGGCACGTTTTCCAAGGGAGCTAGGGCACAAATCCCAACGAAAGACTTTTTGTTTTGTGGCTGAGTTATTTTTCTGTTGTGGGAGGCCGTACTGTAAGGATTCGTACAGTCCATACAGTTCGTACAGCAGTACGGATTTGGCACAAAAATCGAGGTAGCTTTGGGCACATTTTTCGAGGTGGATTTCAGACTTATGTTTGTTGTTTCTGGGTCATATGAAACAATCCGTACAGCTGACTGTTGGCACAAAAATCGAGGTACGGAACAGGCCGTACAATAGTACGGATTTAGCACGAAAATCGAGGCAGGATTTAATGGGACTGCTTTGGTGCTATGAGGTATTTCCCTTGGCTGGAAATGTGTATTTGTTGTTGTTCTGTACTTTCCTGAAAGCTGAATAATATCTCTCTCTCTCTCTCTCATTGGGTTTCCCCACATTGGGGTTTTCCCTGGCATTTGCCTAAATTTCTGAGTTTTATGGGTTGTTATCCACTGTGTTTATTTCCGTTGCTATTTTGCTTAGCAGTGTGTATTTCTGCTCATGGTAATTTTTGAATGTGGGTTTAAGACATTTATGAAGTTCATGAAAGACATTTATCTCTAGGTTGCTAAGTGTTTGACAGAAATTTCATTTGTTGTTTTTTATCAAAAATTACCATAAGCAAAAATACACATTGCTAAGCAAAATAGCAGGGGAAATAAACACAATGGACAGCAACCCATAAGACTCAGAAATTTAGGCAAATGCTAGGGAAAACCCCAATGTGGGGAACCCCAACGAGAGAGAGAGAGATATTATTCAGCTTTCAGGAAAGTACAGAACAGCAGCAAATACATATTTCCAGCCAAAGGAAATACCTCACAACACCAAAACAGTCCCACTAAATTTTGTCTCTATTTCCGTGCCAAATCTATACAGCAGTACAGCCTGTTCCGTACCTCGATTTCCATGCCAACAGTCAGTTGTACGGACTATTCCATACGACCCAAAAACAACAAACAGAAGTCTGAAATCCGCCTCGAAAAACGTGTGCAAAGCTATCTCGATTTCTGTGCCAATTCTGTACTATTGTACGAACTATACGAATCCGTACAGTACGACCTCCCACAACAGAAAAATAACTCAGCCACAAAACAAAAAATCTTTCCTTGGGATTTGTGCCCTAACTCCCTTGGAAAACATGCCCTCTTTGTTGCTCACTTTACTCTCTCAAGATTACTCGAAAAATCTCTCTCAATCTTCTCTCGATGTGTCTTGCACACTACACAATGCATTCTTTTATAAATCTGAAAATGACATTTTCCCTCCAAAGTGCCTTTTCACCTTCCCCAACCCTAAATCCAAAGGCCAAGATTAGATCTTGCCTTTTTCAAGATCGAGGGTCATGATCCATTCCCTCCAAAATGAATCACTTAAATTATTAAAGTGATTTCACTTTATTACATAAGTGCTTTATGAAAATAAAGTCACTTTAAAATTAGAAGGTACACTTTATTAAGAAGTCACTTTAATAAAAGAACCACTTAAAACAACTTTATAAAAACCTATTACAAAGTTAAGTGCCTGATAGTGTAAACATGAGGTAACATCCGCATACAATACAAAACATGCGGAGTACCTCCCGAGCTAAAAAGCTAACACATCTCCTGGTAAGTTCAGATTCATTTTCTCAGCACTTTCATTTTCTGGTCATTTTCCTAGCTCCAGGTCAAGATATCTACAAGCACCAAGCCTGTTGACAGGTTAGGTGTGGAACTTTTGCGCCTGGAAGTACATGATTGGACTCGTTCTTGAAGAGAATGACCTTGCAAAATACATAAAATAAAATGTACCGGAACTCGAAAAAAATACAACCAAAGAGAAGTACAAGAAGGATATGATTAGGGCCAAAAGGATAATTGCAGATTCAATTAAAGACCACTTGATCCCTCAAGTTTCTTCTAAGAATACTCCAAAAGAGATGTTTGATGCCCTAACCAGAATGTATGAAGGAAAGAACTTCAACTGGAAGATGAACTTGAGAACCCAACTCAAGAATACAAAGATGCAGAAAGGAGAAACAGTTCAAGACTATTTCTCTAGGGTTACTCATTTCAAGGAACAGTTAGAAGCAATTGGAGACAACTTGGATGAAAATGAACTCATCATGACAACTCTTAATGGTCTCACAAGACTATCTGTGCAAGAAAAGAGAAAGTCCAATTTGACAGTTTATGGGAAGAATGTGTTCAAGAAGAAGCAAGAGTAGCCAACCGAGAATCTGTACTATTAAAGGATGAAGATCAAGCCCTGCTCATGCTAAAGGAGGAAAGAAAAGGTCTCATTTCCAAAAGGAGACCCACCTTCACAAAGAATCTCACCCTCTAAGGAGATTCCAAAAATATCATAAGGGTCAAAGAAAAGAAGAATATTTCTCCTCTTATCAATGTTATCATTGTGATAAGATGGGACACATTGCGAAGAATTGTCCTGCCGGAAGGGAAGAATACAAGAAGAGAAATAACAAAAGACATCATGACCATGCAATTGAAGATGATGAGCCACCCAAGAAGTTAACTAAAGAAGAAATTGAAGATTATGTTCTGTGATACCTGGAGAAGATACTAAGCTCTTAAGCACATGACAGGAACTCCAATGAGAATGAAGGATGTATCCTATGTACCAGAAGAAGGAGGTTTGTACTTTTCCACTCATATGTATGCAGTCCAATACCATCAACCTCTCTAAGCGGGTATGTATACTATGTATCATTTATTTCTCTCGTAAGACGGGTTTATTTCTTGAAATCAAAAGATGAAGTAATCAAAAAGTTCAAGGAACTCAAAGCCTTGGTAGAAAACCTCTCCGAAAGAAAAATCAAGATACTTAGGTCAGATAATGGAGGAGAGTACACCACAAATGAATTTGGATGCTTTTGCAAAGATGTCGGGATTAAGAGGGAGCTCACCACTCCCTATAATCCTCAACAAAATGGTGTAGCAGAAAGAAAGAATAGAACAATTATGGAAACAGTGAAGACTATGATTCACGATCAAGATCTTCCAATGCACTTATGCGCTGAAGCAGCAAGAACAACAGTTTATGTCCAAAACAGAATATCCCATAGTGCACTTGGATTCAAAACCCCCGAAGAAATGTTCTCTGGAAAGAAGCCAGAAGTGAGTCATCTAAAAATATTTGGTTGTCCAGTGTTTGTACACATTCTGAAAGAAAGGAGAACTAAGTTGGACCCTTCAGGAAAGAAGGGAATATTTGTTGGATACTGTGAGGTCTCTAAGGCCTTCAGAATTTACATACTAGGTTACCATCATATTGAGATCAGCAGAGATGTAACCTTTGATGAAGAAGCAACACTCAAAAGATCAAGGAAATGTCATGTTGAAGAAGTATATGAAGAACCTGTAGCTCCCAGAGTTGCAGAACCAGTGATGGAAATTACAGTTACCCCTGATGATGAGATTCCAGAAGATCATGATATCATAGAATCTCAAGAACCTCCCCAGATGACGATCTCTCACAAGAGAAAGCCATCTTAGGCAAGGGAGCTTATTCAAGATGCAGAGAAGGATGGTGCCCCAGAAGGAACCATGAGACAAAGCAAGAAACCTAAGCCATTCTCTAGTTATATGGCCCCGATGTGTGATCTCATAGAAAAGGAACCTACTTGCTTTGAAGAAGCCATTCAGAAGAAAGAATGGGTGGATGCCATGACAGAAGAATACCAGTCCATTATAAAGAATGATGTATGGGAAATAGTTCCCAGACCAAAGAACAAAGATGTGGTACCTTCCAAATGGATATACAAGATAAAACATCCAGCAGACGAAAGTATTGAAAAACATAAAGCAAGATTTGTGGCTCGTGGTTTTTCTCAAAAGGAAGGTATTGATTATGAAGACATGTTTTCTCTTGTAGCTAGATACACTTCTATCAGAACCATCATAGCTCTTGCAGCCAAAATGAAGTGGAAGTTACACCAAATGGATGTAAAAACAACCTTCTTAAATGGTGTCATTGAAGAAGAAGTGTATATAGAACAACCACAAGGGTTTGAAGTTGAAGATAGAAAGACTCATGTCTGCAGATTAAAGAAAGCTCTGTACGGATTGAAGCAAGCTCCCAGAGCTTGGTATGGCAGAACTGATAGTTTCCTGATGAGCTTGGGCTTTACCAAGAGTAAAGTTGATTCTAACCTTTACTTCAAGGTTATGAATGATGAGCTAGTTATATTGCTACTGTATGTGGATGACTTATTCTTAACAGGAGAAGAAAAGTTCATCACAGATTGTAAGAAGAAGCTCGATACAAAGTTTGAGATGAAAGACCTAGGCCTAATGCATTATTTCTTAGGTCTTGAAGTTTGGCAGAGCGCCTCATTTGTTCACTCACTCACTGACACTTCTAGTGCGCATCTTTTGAAGGAAGCTGCAGTTGCAAGAAGGAGAAGAGAGGTGCATGCTCAGTCCTAGGTTATTCTTGGTGGTTTGGTCTTAAGTCTTGGCATTGTATTGGCAATCTATTATTGAGGAAGTTTTTGTTGGGTTTTCTCCCCCATAAGGGTTTCCCAGGATAAAATGTTGTGTACCTTGTGATTGTGTTTCTTTCAGTGATCTTACTTATGTTGTTGTTTTGGAAATGATCTAGTAAATTGAAAAGAACCTAATAATAGCATTAAAACTTAACAATCTTCACAGTGAAGCTTACGTGGTCTCACATAGAATTAAATTAATCCCTTTTGCATCTCCTTCAAGGTTTGGTTCAGTTTATGATCTTACCCTCCTTGACAATTTCTTAGGCCCTTTTCCATAGTTTGAACCTCCCCCATGCTCATTCACTGGTATGGGAGACTTCAGCATTTCTAGATACGACAAGGACCTTCATCAAAAACTAAGATCAACCCCATCAGCCAATGGTAGACAGATCTATTAACCGATTTCTTCAATCAACTCAAAATAAAATTTTCATCCATCATGTTTTCTAATCTTTTAGCTTAAATGACAACCCTAAGAAAACATATAAGGGTTTTTAAAGTTTTTTCTTAGACATTTATCCTATTCTATCAAACACTAGGAGTTTCTTATTTCATTGCAAGTCCAATACTACATCATTTGCATCTATATCTTCATGCTTTGGGCAGATCTACAATTTGGGCCAAGTTAGTAAAGGTTTTCAGTTCAAATCTAAGGAATATACCACAACTTTAAGGGAATCGCTGCAATACATTATTGTCTCAAACTATCTCAACAACCTAATCATTCACAAATTTGTTGAAACGACTAGATATTTCTATGGATCGTTGCCCCATTCCCATATTCAAGTTATCTCTGTTCATATTGTCAAGTTTGTAGACTATTGCAGAGATTTAAGACTGAAAATTGTTGCCTTATTTGAAAGTTGGCATAAGTGTGTGTTAAACCACCATCTCATCTACTAGATCTTCCTCAACGACTCACCAAAACTTAATAGTGTTTCCACAATTCATTAAACAATATCTTTGTTTAAAGGGTTTCAATAACTGTCAAGCTTTAGCAGGGTATGCAGAGGCAATATCCAAGGCTAAGTTGCACGAAACGAGGAAACGATTCTGAGTTTTCAAAACCAAGACGATACGAAACAGACCCTCAAAAAATGGAAACATTGGGGGAAACGCCGTATATAAAGAAATTAAAAAATATATATATATATATATATATATATAGTTTTTTTAAAAATAAAGCATTATATTGCAAGAAAAACATAATGATACACATAAATGACATTTTAGAAGGATAACAATGCCCATATTAACTCCCATAGATGATGAATATCATTCATTAAATGATGCAAGTAGAAAAATCCAAAATTAGCCTTTATAGATGAGGCTTTACATCCAAAATCAGCCTTTATAAATGAGGTTGTATGTGCTGAAAATGAAAAAAAAACATGAGCTTAAGGCAACTACAATCACATATCATATTGATCCTCATCTGCATCATCAAAAATAGAACAAGATGCATGTTCAGCAGAACTAGAGCCTCGATGGGAAGAAGAGGCAACTTGAATTCCACTTCCACTTGCATCATCAACAATATTAAGAGCAACAAGAGAGAGCTCTAAGTTTGGGTTTTCTACATCCACATCCCACTCTTTATGAAGCATGTTAATCACACAATTTGTACTTTAATCCAAAGGAAAGGTAAATGGAGGGCAAATTGGCATAACGGGAGGTTATCCTATCATTGTCACCTCAATAGGATGCCTCTTTCTATTTAGGGTTGATGGCCCAGGGGAGACATCCCCAGTGACCTGGGGGTTTGAGAAGGCAAAGGTAAAAAAGTCTATGAAAATGTCCCCTCTCACAAGTCACACTGATCAGAAAGTCCCGGGGTTTTAACCAATGAAGTAATAAAGAATTAAGATGTGCCTGCCCAGAACAAAGCAACAAGAAAAGATATATTTCGCAAGTACAACTTGTTGTTAGTACTTCATAAAACCATGGACTTTTTCAATAAAAGCAATAGTTGATATATGGTGAAGCAAACAGAGATTTGTAGCAGCAATGTTTATAAGACAATAGCTTCACAAGAAGTGCCTTAAAATGGCTTCAAAATGACCAAGAATAATTACCAATCAATATCAAAATACTAGCATTTGTCAGAAGCAAATAAGGCAATCTATTTATCAACCTTTTCAATTGCTTTTAGGTGCTTTTAGTGCTGCAATAGATGGTTGTAACTTACTTTAGTAACAGCAGCAAATAGGTTAGTAGGTTAGGCTATTCTAAGGTTAGAAGTAGTTAGTAGATAGCTCAAGGTAAAGGTTTTGATGGTGGTTTTTGCCAATCACTCAATAGCAAGGCTTAGATCAGTGCTTTTAGGGCAAATGGAGTCTTTTAGGCAGCAGAAAATCTTGAAGAAACAAACAATAATAAGAGAACTAAAGACAAGAGAGGTCAATAATTGAAGTGATGGTAACCCAAAGCTTCAATTACCAAACCCTAGAGGAAAATGGCTACTAGGAAGTAGGTAACCCTAGGCCCTAGTAGTTTTCCTCCTTTAGCTCAAAGATGAAGTAGATGATTGCTTAGATGAAGCAAAATGTGCTAGGGTGTTACAATGGCAAGGCCCTTAGCAAAAGCTTCAAGAAAATCGGTTTTCTAGCAAAATCTAGTAGGTGAAAGCTATTAAGGCAAGGACAATAACATGTGCTTAGCCTCCTAGGGTTTTAAGCTATCAATTTCATAATCTTAGAATAAATGCAAGCTAAATGTAACTATGATCATTCATTGAAGAAGAATTGAAGAAAATTTACTTACATCCACCAAGAATCATCTAGCAAATACTCTAGTTGAACACTTCCACCAAGAAAATTGCCAAAATAGTCCAAAACAAGCCTCCTTCAAGAACTGCGCACTAAATTTCAGTCATGTAACCCCAATTAGGGCACAAATTTCAAACCTCACACTTGTGTGACTGAAAGATGATGAAAAAATACAAGGGAAAATCCCTTATTTATACAGTTACAATGACCAGAATTAGGTCAAAAAGGCCGACATGGCCAGTTTACATGTAATATCCAGTTTTTACATTAAATAATAAAACAAAACCCTAAATCAAGCAAAAAAGGTAATGTCATGCCCTTTTAGGGTGGCGTTAGGCCTTTTTAGTGCAACGTTGGCCTCCAGGAGCAAAACGTTAGGCCTCATAAGGCCTCTGGATCAAACCACACATGCCACTTGGCACACAACTGCCTCCAAAACATCTAAAACGTTGGGTGACGTCATGGGTGACCTGGGTGACGTCATGGGCTTTCCAAGGCCTACATCATAGTGAGAAGGGCAAGACCCCCATGGTCCATGCCTGCCAGACTATCTCTGGTGGAACGTCCTCCTCTCTCTCTGGTGCAAACCTCTGATCTGTCTCTACCCCTGGCTGGGGTCTCAGCATCCATCTAGTGGGCTTTTAGCCCTATGGAGGTCTGAACTAATCATCTCCCCATGTGTACCTGTCTGTTGGGTGTGGCCCTACAACAACAACAAATATGCCCTCCATGGGCTCATAAGTCACAGGGATCATGACTTTGTTTCTTCTCTTTTTTGGTTGTTGAACATCTTCATCAATCTGCTGTCTATAGCTGCACCTCGTCCTCCAGGGCCTTTGGATATCTCATTTTCTACCTCTAGCGCCCTCCTCTTCCTTGCTTCATGAACAATCCTTGGCTCATTGCTAACACCCAAGGAAGGAGGATGCTTGCTACTACCATGCATTGCAATCTTGGTTCTATTATCCTTAATTTTTTTAGCATCATCATGCTCTTTATGGAATTTATCCCTCACCTGCAGACCAAGAGTATGTGGACAACCTTCAATACCCTTCCCTTCATGCAAAATGTGAGTCTTGACTCTTGTGTAAGAGCCCTTGAAGGTCTTATCCTTCTTTCATAAATTGCACTTCCATTCCCATGAACCTCCACCAGCACCCATAGCCTTGACCTTGGTAGCATGCCTCTAAAGAGGATAGTATTCTTGCTACCTGATTACTTTAGAAACTCTAGGGGTAGATGAAACAGCACTTTGAGAAGCCATGAATGCTACAAAAATATATATATATGTTCACCAAACAAAACAGAAATTTGCATATTGCAAACCAAGAGAACAAAAAGATCTGCTAACTTGCTAAGCAAACATAAAATAAATCTACTCACCAAATAGAAAAGAAATCTGCTCACGAAAACCACACACAATCTCCTTGTTGTTGTTGTAGGAAGCTTCTCTTGCTAATGAAAGTGTGAGGAATGAGTGAAGCAAGTGGTTTCTTATAGCAAAGGAAGGAGATTTAGGGTTTCTATTTGCATCTAGAAATTTCTTTTTAAATTAAAAAAAAATGGCAGAAAATCAACCTCATTCTCATTGGAGAATATAAAAAATAGCATTGATAAATCTAATTGGTTGTTTGGGGCCCCACGACCCCCTTTTTTTTTTCCTTAAGACGCCTGAAACGGGGCTGGTACGGTCAGGAAAAGTTGTCGACCGTATCGTACAACGTTTCCAAATCGGGAAACGTCGTACGATACGGTCGGCGACGTTTCTCGGCCGTACCGTACCCGTACCGGCGTTTCTCCTCGTTTCGGGGGGGGGGGACAGGGGGCGGGTGTGTTTCCTGCAACTTAGATCCAAGGACTTTACTGTCATTCAAAGGGTTAGTGCAATATGTTAAGGCTCCAGATTGCCTTGACCATCAAAACATATAATAAACTCATCCAATGACCTTGTCATCAACTATATTGTTGCTTATTTTCTCTATTTACATCAATCACACCTCTATCAAAAAATCCACAGAAATCTCAAAGAGTTTGGGTGTTGTTTACACTATTTCGGAGATGGCGTTTCCCACTTTTATTACTAGGTTTGTTAACTGCACTATAGCTCTTCCTCAAGTACCCCCAACAACCTCTCCATTTGGCATATCATTCCATCATTGGCTGAGTAAAGGGAGTCGATTCCTTGAATGTGGGTTCATATCATTTATGTGGTATTGTTAGGCAAAACTTGTCACCTATTTTCATATAATTTGCTAACCTGATTTTTGTCCAATGTCAGCCATCTACGTGATCATCGTCTTATCCTATCTCTATTGTCTAAAAGGGGCTGAACTCTGAAATCTTATCTAGTCTATTGTGTTGCAGAATATAACTAATGTTTGCTTAAATTAAATGTCATAAACAAACACTAAGCTACCTATTATATTGTTGTTTAATCACTCACAGATACTACACTTGGGCATGTACCTTTGATTCAATATCCTGCATCTGCCACGACATCAAAGGGAATGAATTGTCGATGTTTTGAATTAACATGTTTACCATTCAAAAGTTGGTCACTTGCACATGATAACCAACCTACACAAGAGAGAAATTTATGTTATACTAAAATTTGCAATTTGTATATCCCACATTAATTTTTTTTTCATGGTTCATACCACAACTTTAAGGGAATCGTTGCAACACATTATTGTCTCAAACTATCTCAACAACCTAATTATTCACAAATTTGTTGAAACGACTGGATATTTCTGTGAATCGTTGCCCCATTTCCATATTTAGGTTATCGTTGTCCATATTGTCAAGTTTGCAGAGTATTGTAGAGATTTAAGACTGAAAATTGTCGCCTTATTTGAAAGTTCGCATAAGTGAGTGTTAAACTATCTCATCTACTAGATCTTCCTGGACGACTCACCAAAACTTAATAGTGTCTCCACAATTCATTAAACAATATCTCTGCTAAAGGGTTTCAATAACTGTCAAGCTTTAGCAGGATACCTAGAGGCAATATCCAAGTACTTTACTATCATTCAAAGGGTCAGTGCAAGATGTTTAGGCTGCAGATTGCCTTGACCATCATGACATATCATAAACTCATCCAACGACCTTGTCATCCACTATATTGTTGCATATTTTCTCTATTTACATCAGTCATACCTCTGTCAAAAATTCCGCAGAAATCTCAAAGAGTTTGGGTGTTGTTTAGACGGTTTCGGAGATAGTGTTTCCCACTTTTATGTTGTACTAAAATTTGCAATTTGTATATCCCGCATTAAATTTCTTTTCATGGTTCATGTTCATTTATGATAAGTGGTTTAATGGAATCATTTGGAAGGAATTGAGCATAGCAATTGTCATTGTATCACACATTATATGCTTCATTGAACATTACTTACAATAAATCTTATACTTTCCAAACATTCAAGAAGCATTGTTTTTTCCAAGCATACCTAAGAAATTATCCCTCTGAGTAATCAACATCCCTAAAACAAGCTTTAAATCTAAAATTAATTAGACATTTTTAGTTTATAGCAAACCAACATCTAGAATAGGATCTAGGGCCTTGGTGTAGGGTGGAGAGTAAATTCTCCAAAGCTTTAATCACCGAAGTTTTAATCACCAAAACTTAAGGGTACAATAATTCACATCCTTAGATTGTTTGTTGACCCGAAGTCAATCATTGAACCAAGTTAAGGTGTGTAGAACACGTCATATAACTACTTATATGTCGTTGACTTGCCCTCTCGAAATTGCTTGAATGATTCCATGGCCCGAATACATAAAGCACTGGACTTCCTTTCACTCATCAACCCAATCTCATTTCATTTTATCCTTTTCATCTACATTATTGCTACGTTCTCTTTACTCCCACTCATTACTACACAAAGTGAGCCTAGTTAACCCTAAGAGATAGCCCCCTTCACTAAGAACCCTTTGTTGAGTTTAAAGTGTAGAGGAGTGTTGGTGAGGTGACAGTGGCCAACCTCCTATGTTCCACAAGGGTGGGATTTTTAGCTAAAGGTGCTAGTTTGCGTGGTAATAAGGGTTATTTCACTTGGATTATTGTGCATGTGTTTCAACCACCTCATCATTTATGTATTTTTGACTAGATAGTTGGAGAAAAATAATATTTTATCCCTCCCTAGGCTAGATCTAAGGATCTCACATCAGATATTGTTATTTTATTATAAAGGAAGTTGAGCAACACTATATAAAGAGGTGCCCTTCCTCATTATCACCCATGGTTTGATTTTTGGAGCTTCCACTCGTTGAAGCTTAATTGACATATCTTTCTTAGAGCATATGGTTGTGTAAAGGTTTTATTCTTTGTGGATGATTGTTGTCAATTCTTGAACCTTCTCTGTCTTTGTTCTTGTTTCATACATAAATATTAATGGCGAAATGTTGAAGTCTTCTACAAGCTAACTAGATCGATCCATTGAAGGGAAGACGTTCTAAAGTTAATTCCTTCCTTCTTCCTTTGTTGGTTTGGTGATTATTTGGTGCCTTGCTTTGTCTATCCCAACGTTGTTGGTAGCGGGGAGCGCAATTTTTAAAAAAAATTAGGAGCGAAAGTGTTGGGGGAGCATTTTTTATATTATACATATTTTAATATATTTTGATGCATATATATATATAAATAAATAAAAACATGCAGAATGTCAAATCAATTGCAGAAAATATGAAAACATAGATTTAAGATCATTTAACTATTGGATTAGTGATGATCATTAAAGCATCAACCATTTAGTACACATATAACATCAATCATAAAAATTTGTCATCAATAGATTGTAACAAACAACATCAACCACAAAATGAAATAGACTTAGAGCATCATATTCATTACCAAAGAATTGTAAGATTTAGTCAATAGTTCAAACAAAAGTAAATGGTCATATAATGTTCATAACTTCATTGTTTACAAAATAAAACATAATAAAGACAAAGTACTAAGTTCTAGAGACTACTTCTAAACAAAAAAACGAAAAAGAGATCTAGTATACAATAGCAAATACTAAGTACTATGCACTAAGTTTTCCTCTTGCCACGAGAAACTTCTAGTTTCTTTTCTCGTGATCTTTGAAGGAGAGTAGGAGTAGGTGGAAGTGTTCGTGGAACACGACCAACAGCTGAATGGCCCCCATGTGACAATGGATGTTGTGAAGATAAAGGCAAAATTGATGCATCTAGAACCCTACTAGTGGATGGGGTGGCATGTCTACTCTAGGAATATGATCACCATCATGATCACCCAAAATTTCAGCTTCCAAGCGCTCTAAAACCATGGCTCCATCCTCCAAATTAGTCTCCTCTAGATTGTTGTCCCAAGTCACATCTCTTTGAGAATTATCATTTTTTGTTGCATCACAATAATGGGACAACAACCTCAAGTTGCAATGCACATAAACCAAGATTTATGCTCAGTCTACATTCAAGTCGTTTCTCTTTACACTGTGGATGAAGTTATAGGTGCTCCAACACCTCTCTACAGAAGAAGTGTTAACCACCTAAGAAAGCACCTTCATTGCCAATTTATGCAAATATGTGGTAGAGGAGCCATACATGTTCAACCATTCAATAGAACTCAACCTGTCTTGATCTTTGGTTTGTCTTGATCTTTGGTTGCATGCAAGTTACCAAAGACTCCATGCTCACTAATGTACTTGCTCAATTCGCTTTATACTTGAGCACACTCCTCTTCCTCGGGTACCAACTTGTCTAATGCAATCATATATCCATTTTGCACCTCTTGATCCATGTGTGGTTTTCTCCTAACCCCACCCCCGGGGACTAGTTGGGTAACCAAGATGAAGAATAATATTTTGGTGTAAGGACATATGCTAGGGCATGGATTGGAACATTTAGATTATCTCACCTTTTGACCACATGTTTATGGATATGATCATACAAGATCGCATCCCTCAACCCAACAATGTCTTTGATTTGACCTAGAATGTTTTCCATCTGCTCATACACCTCCCCAATCATTGGTTGATCTGTATCTGCAAATCGAATCATACTATAAATGGGTTTGGTGAACTGC
The DNA here is from genome assembly GCA_010110895.2 of Picea sitchensis. NCBI lineage: Eukaryota > Viridiplantae > Streptophyta > Pinopsida > Pinales > Pinaceae > Picea > Picea sitchensis. The sequence continues at coordinate 103,668 of SNQJ01S0002805.1, forward strand.
AAAATATACCAACCATGTTGCCAAAACTGACCATCAAGAACCATGTCCTCCTCCTAAAAGTCAATTCCGTCAAATGCGGATGTAGCCTTGACTTTTAGATCCTACCATGAATCACTCGAGACCTTACTAGCCAATGCCTCTCTTACCTTCAAAAGGCAGTTGAAGGTGAGATAATACCTAGCAAATCTGGTCTTCGCAATCTTTAGTAACTCCAACTTGGAGTGATTACGAAAAATGAAGTGGGCCATGGTATGATTTGTAATAAATCTTATCATCTTCTTCCCTCTCTTGTACAAAGCACCAATCCATCTATAATCATCGTCCTTCATTTTCATGATATCATGCATCAAAAGGTTCATTGTGTAAACCAAACACCCTGTTGCCGTCCTTATACACACTTGCAAACGTGAGCTAAGTCCGGCTCACTTAGTGTGTCCATGGAGGCACAATGCCTAGGTTCACGACCCACGCTATCACTTTGACCGGAACCTCTTCCGTCTAAGCTTACTCCTAGGGAAGCCAAAGGGGGTAGACCTTAGTTACTAGATGTGTTAAAGTTAAGTTCTAGGAGTTAGTTTTAATTGTTTACAAGGTTTGGGGGATTCTAATCCTAAGATGCTAAGGCAACAATGCAAGGTGCAAGGGTTAGCATGAAAAGCAAGCCTTTTCCCTAGGTCAACTAAGACTAGTGCCTAAAGATTGGGCAAGGGGTCAACTATGTTAAGGGGTGTTTCGTTACAAGTAGATTACAAGTTACTTACAAGATTACAAAAGAATCAATTAAACCAATGAATATTAGGTACAAGTACTTACAAAAGAATTACAAAATATCTATTCACAAATGAGATATCCACAAAGTACTCGATGAAAGATTTACAAATAAAGAATATCTAAGATACAACAAGCAAGTTAACCACGTTTTACTTATATGTGTGCAGGGTATCAAAGGACTAAAGCATCAAATCACATCACCACATTTATGAGATCATCATCAACACATTCCAAAAATTTAGAAGATTTGAGCACAACTGTTATAAAGATTATTAAAGATGATCCACACTCTTAGTTATTAAACCCCCCATGTAGCTTAGTAGGTTTGGTCTAGGGTTTAATTATTAGGTTTTCTTAAGATTTATCAAATTTTAATTAGCTTTCACCAAAGCCTCCTCCTCCTATTGCCAAATAATTGTTGGATGCTCAAGATAGTATGGCAACGAGGCCAACCCTAGCAGAATCAGTCAGCTCAAAACAAGAGTATTTCCTAGAGAGGACACACACCTGGTGCGCCACGAGGCAGTCCCCTGCCACTACCCTTCGTTGTTTTCCTCAAGCCCCATTTTAGATGGTGAAGATGGTGGTCTAAGGTACCCTAAATAGTCTATTAAGTATATAAGTTGATTAGGTAGACTTTTAGGTGATTATTAGAGTGTTTAGAAGATTTTAAGGCACTTTTTAGGTGATTATTAGAGTGTTAAGAATATTTTAAGGCACTTTTTAGGTGCAATTTAGTGATATGGTCGAAACTTAAATTAGCTTTTAGTGTGTGTTGTCTTGAGCTTAAGCAATCGAGTTCATGGACACATGAAAAGCAACAAGATGGCTAAAAAGTAAAGACTATCACATGCACAATAAGAGCTTGCTATGAAATAAGAGCAATAGGGCAAAAAACAACTTGCCTTCAAGAGATGAAAGAAAATTTATTTGTTCGCCTACTTAACTATTCTAATACTAAGCCCAAGCAAATGGCTTTCAATAGATATAAGCAAAATAGACTAATGAACCAATTACTTGTTAAGCACTTTAGAGATTTGAAGCATAAGATCTAAACCATGTGCATAAAGGAAGATAACAAGCTTGAAATGAAACTAAGCAATGTGATAGATCTTAATTAGGTTACTTAAGTGTGTTGCCCAATAGGCTTAAGGTTGGTGACAGATCTAAACATAAATATATCATTTAACCATAGATCACATCACATCATATCATTCAACATTTAGCCTTCCTATTGGGTATTCCTCTCCCAACTAGGTAGGTGATTATTATCTTAGTTGCTTAGTTAGGTTAAGTCTTAGGAGAATTTTGTGCAATTAGGCAAACCATTAAAGAGAAGTGAAGAGAGACAAGCCAAGCTACAAACTACCAATCAACAACAAACCACTCTGCCTAGGGTTTGGAAGATGCCCTCACCCCAAAACCTCACACTCTGCCTTAGCCAAGAACAAGCAAAAAATTGAAAAAGAATGAAACCCTAGCTAGATCTACACTCCCTGCTGGGCTTGCACCAAGAGGAGGGCCGTAACACTTCCTCCTCTAAGGTTGTAAGTCACCACAAGCAAGTAAATGGAGGCAAGATGCCAAAATTTGATGAAAAGAAGAATTGATTGAGAGATAGCTACCAAACTCTTGAGGGTCTTTTAGTGCCAGGTATTTCTCCTTTGGGCAGCCAATGTCCTCCCAATCAGATCTGAAAACCTGCAAAAAATCAGCAAGCTTTGTTTGCTAGAATGGCTAATAATAAACCAAAAAAGAATAAGGAAAAACCATTGCCTTTTAGGGCAAGAAACCAAGAGATTATATTGATTAAAAGTGACCTACTTAAACAATTATTATATGCTAGCTGAAAATGGAATGTGTGAAAAGCAATAATAGATGAAGAGTAATAGGGTTAAAGAAATGGAGGTATGAAAGCTTCAAGTGACCCTCCTCCTTGAAGGAGTTCCCAATGAAACCCTAGAAATAATACCTGCAAAAAAATTTCAAGTGATATGCATACAATAGACAATATGTTGATGTATGTAAATAAAATGACACTTCTATTCTATTCAACACATCAAGATAGATAAAACCAATAAGCATACAGCTTAGTAGATCTACTTAGATAACACCTTACCTAAGATCTAGTGTTGCAACCACCCAAAAATTATCACAAAGTTACCTCTCAAGCATAAGAAAACAAGCATACGCCTTGGATCCTAGTTATCCTCCAAAAGTTTCTCCTTTATTGATATTATCAAGAAAATGGTTTTGGAGAGAAAATACCCAAAACCCTAGAGACAGAATGGAAATGAAATGAAATTATGGAGAGAGAGAGTCTCACAAATCAAGTAGCATAAAAATAACTCAAGATATGGTAAGTTGAGAGTGAGAAATGATCTATTTATACTTGAGAGGCAAACCTACCTCTCTTTGATCTAAGCCAAGTGTCCACCACCAAGCAAATGAGTAGATTCAAGAAGTTAATTCTAGGGTTTGTACAATAGATCTAGGGTGTAGAAAATAGAAAAAATAGCTTGGATAGATCCAAGGGTGTGTAGGAGGCATGGGATTTGTGACAAGGTAAGTGAAAGGTCACAACAATTTTAAACATTTGGCTGAGTTCCAAGAAGAGGAGGGCACACTTCTCTTAGAGGGCGCACCACTTGGGATGAGGAAGGCAGGAAGGGTGAGAGATGAGTGTGGTGAGGTTGGGATCACACAAAACCATAAGATAGGTTGTGGGATCCATGCTAGGGCAAGAGAAAGAGCCTCTAACAAATAAAAAATTCTTATTGAGAGACACAAAGGGGGGCGTAGCTCTCTTGGAGGGCGCTCCATAAGGGTGAAAAACAATAAAATGGAAGGAAAGAGGAGGTGGAGGGATTGGGGTCACCTCTAGTGGTGATGTAAAGGTCAAATGGAGTGAAAGCACATGAGAGGGGGGCCCCACTCAAGTCACAAATTAATTAAAAGGAGAAAAATCCCCTGTGGGGCTTGGATTTTAGTGTGGAGGTGGTGGCAATAGACAAGGCTGAAAAGGTTGGGAGGCTAAAAGGCTTTAGGGGTCTCTCTCTAACCATCATTTCAACATTTCACATCTTCTAACTCATTATTACAATTTTACATTTGCCATGTTTGGACTCTTCTTTAGCAATTAAAATTGTTGTTTTAGGACTCGACCGACACTCTGGATGGACTAACCCATGGCTAAAGTTATCCGACTGGAATACTGAGCTGAAACTTGGTCCATGGATGTAGGGGGTGCTATTCCATTTCTTTTGAGCACAAATACCCCTATCAAAAGTCCAAGGATCCAGTTTTTACAATTTTTGCTCAAAAAATAATTAATTAATTAAAAAAAATGACTCTGAACTGACGAAATTCCGCGAGACTCTCTAAAAATGTCTTGCATGGTCATTTACAATGATTTCCCTATATAGTTACCAAAACATAAGCCCACCGGAACGTCGTTCACCACTTTGGAGGAATTATTGCAAGTGTGAGGGAAAAACTCAAGGGAAATCAACCAGGCTAAAAGCCCAATTGGTATCCTGAGGATAAAAAACCCTCGATGAAAGGAACTCTCCCAGTGAACCGATCCCAAGGTAACTGACCTAGACATGACTCATGTAGACCTATTACATTATTAACCCACGCAGGGGTGCGGAAATTCCAAGTACAAAATAAAGTGTTGGGCCAAACACATGCCCTGTAGGACCAAAAGTCTTCGACAACATGGCATCTGATGATGCATCTCTTCATGCCACATGAGTTGACCACCTGTGTTGGAAAGGCAGTCAACACACCCTAACCAAAATATATCGGGGTACCTATCCTCAATGATTGCTCATGTTGCCTTACAATTAGCAACATTATCAGTGATGCCTTGAATGACATTGTAGGGCCCAATCCCTTGAATGGTTTTAATCAAGGCTTCTGCAATATTAATACCAGTCTTGTAGCGATCTGAGTAGTCATGGGCTGAAAGGAAGACCGCACCACTAGCAAACACACCAAGAATATTTAGCATGCCTTTAACATTTGTACAACCATCAGATACAATTGATACCCCATGTTGGTTCCAAGCATTTGTAATTTTTCCTAGAGCACCATGGATTTTGTCTCTTTCCCTGTCAAGTCCCAAAGTTCTAGCTATGTCATACCCAGGGCTCTTGTATCCGTTATGGGAACCATTGATGGCTTGTACCATTTCATGCCAATAGGTTGAGAGAAGAACATTGAATGGTATCCCACATGCATAGAGAAACCTTAAAAATTTTGCATCCACATCATCTCTACAACCTTGGTCAAGGAAATTTGATAGTGTTCTACACCCTGAAGACGAAGGTGAGAATCCGCTAGCATGGGGGGGATGTGGATCGACCAATGAACATTCTTTGTGAACTCTCATCTTCAACCCTTGGTCTTTTGGATTTGTTTTGTGTTGCCTCTTCTTTCCTTTGGTATTTGAGTCTATCTTTGGGTGGCACTTGCACACAAGTTACAACTCGTATAGTCTTACCTTCATCCCAATTCATAAGCCCACATAGATGCTTTCTCACTCAGGTATAGGATGTTGTGTAAGTTTTATGACAATGGTGGTATGTAAATTTTGTGGTTCCACCCCCTTTCCCTCCCCCAAGCCTTGTGACATACTTCCACAAAGGTGTTAAAACCTCTTTGGATTTTTGTGTATCATCACTATCATTTTCATTTTCATCATCCCCTTCCATTTCTTCCTCCTCTCCATGATATGTTTTGTCTACTTCTATTTCTTCATCACCATCACAAGTATTTTGACGTCCTTTGACTCCCAACACCACCATCATAATAAAAAATGGAACCAAAATGACATACCACATTTACAAACCCATCATGATTGTTGAACCTTGATAATAACTTGCTACCTACAATAGAATGATGGAGGAGAAATGGGAAAGAGTAGGAAAAGAAAACATTCAAATATTCAACATAGCATAATATACTAGTTTTCAACACATGGATTTATTTTTTTAACAAGAATGGGCTTAAGAGCCTACCTCTTTAGCTCTCCAATGGTGGTTGAATATGACTATGGCAACCTTCAATCTCCCTTCCAAGCTCTCACAAATGGCATCCTTCAATCTCCCTTCCAAGCTCTCCAAACTCCCAGCGGAAGCCTTCAATATCCCTTCCAAGCTCTCCAATCTCCCTTCAATCTCCCTATAGCAGCCTTCAATCTCCTCAAGAACTAGCAAGAATCCCCCACTCAAAACCCTCCTAACAAAGATGAGTGAAATGAGAAATAGAATGCGAAAAAAATGGAGTAAGCGTTTTAATCCCTTAGAAATCCTAGCCATACCTTTTCAACCCTTTTGGAACCTTGTCTTGGTTCCCAAACACCCACAAAGTGGAAAAATTCACCTCACGTGCGCGGGAGCGATCGAAAGTTGCTTCGGGAGCCTTTTGTTTTCCCTCCAGAGAGCACCCTAGGAGCGTTGTTCCCTGAGCACTCCCTAAACAGGCAAGGAGCGTTGTTTTGGTTAAGGGAGCGCGCTCCCTAAAAACACTCCCAGAAGGGAGCGCTCAGAAAGAGCGCTTCCTGAATGCTCCCTCTGGAAGTGCGATTCGAGAGCGAGGGCGATAGGGGGGGCACTCCCCCATAGGATAGGTCTATCCATCTTGGAACCCTAGCAAGAAGTATTGAGTAAGATTATCAAGCCATAGTTGATCTTGTTAGTGAAGATTATTCCTGTAAGGACCCCTTCTTGTCAAACCTTGATCTCCATTGTTAATCTTGATTGGATGAGGGATTATTCTTCCTCTCGGTTCTAATCTCTTAGTCATAATCCTTGAATGAAGTAGACCAATTATTAAGAGGGTTTCTTCTTGGCTCCATAAACCTCTTTGATTCACCTTAAGTCCATTTCCCTTGTTGGATTTGGCACTAATCTCCACTTCCTTCAATCACCTTATTTAAACCCTAAAAACCCCAAACTTTGTTTTATTAAGGCTACTCTCACTTCACTTTGTGCCTCATGACCTTGGTAATTCTACTAGGGATACCCCCCTTGAGCCGGAGGAGAGTTGGCCTAAAGAAAAGAGGATTGGTTGATAAGGTGACAATGGTGATCATCCTAACAGTTGCACCTTGAGTTGTACTTTGTGGATTAGGGATTTTATCATTACGTACAATTTGGGAGGTAACATTTCTGGCATTGTTGTTGGGGATAAAGTCCATTCACCTGAAAATTTGAAGACTATGCTTCATAACACATTTGTGAGAGTGTTGTATTAAATATCTTTTCTCACTTGGTCACTCCATGGAGGGATAAATACCTTGTTCCTTACAAATTTTGTAGACGATTATTGGGTGTAGAGGTGAGCACATCCATCAATTTTGAAGGCTCTTTGAAGAAAAGCTCATCTTAGTGACTCCACCTTTGTCATTGGTACAAGGTATGATCATTATTCATTGCAGATTTTTGTTTCCAGCCTTGTATTGATGACTGAGAAGTAAAGAAAAAATGGAATGGCCTCCATGGTTGGCCAATTTGTATGCTCCCATTGATTTTTCAAATATCCTATTGTAGCATACCTAGTACCCTTTGTCCACTATTGAGAGTACAAGGTACTCCCCCATTTCATAATCTTTCCATTTTTTTACTCTGTACATATTGTACTTTTAGAATTTCGTTTAACCTGGCTCATATTTTCCATAAATTACCCACTCTAATACCAAATAATAATATGCATTGCATATGATACAGTTATGCAAGCCAAATAACATGCAATTGCATGCATGATAACATAAATATCCAAAAATATAATATGCAACATATTCATTAAATAACAACAGCAATTAAACACATGAACTCACATTATAAACAACAATAGAAAGCACATATAAACATGGCACCTCTTTTATAAAAACACCAAATGGCTACAAATCTTCGACGTTCCACCCATCTGTAGACATTGTTGTTCTAGCTATCTCAACAACAAGTCACCCCTGAGCTAGGGCTATGACTCCACCAGGGTAAAGGCTACCTAAGCCAACTAGGTCTAACAATTAGTACAAAAGTGTCTAGGCCAAGGTACCAAATTGCTACGGCAATTCCAACTAGCAACTCTCATTCCCCATTAGCTTGCACAACGAAAGGAAGTGTACCCCCTTCGCTGCTCCACAAACCCTCAAGCTCTCCCACTTTTGTTCTAGGGCTCTAACACAAGCCGGCCATGAAGTTTCAAAGTTGTGGCTCTAGGAACTCCAACTGCAATAATGGAGTCTCCAATCACCCTCCAAGCCTCACACACTAGGCAATCCTACCTACCCTATTCCCCCTCTAGAGCTCCAGCCTTTCCCAAGGCAACCCAAGGAGAATTGGCAATAGAATCCCACCTAGGATTCACAAGTTTCACAGGGTAAAGGGTCGCGGTGGCTCCCTAGCTCACCCCCAACATACTAGAGCAAGATTCGTAAAGTACAATAATGGAATGAATGATCAGAATGGTACAATTTCCATTGAAAACAAACCTTATATATGCATGGTTTAAACTTGATAAGTGGCACCCATGTAGCCACCTTCCCACCACTAGGGAACTCGTTCCCCATACTTTAGAAACATAGGATATAATCATGACATGAGAACTTAGGCTAATAATATTATATTATTTCCTTGGCTTATCCACTTTCCTTAAGCCCCCTTTCCCTCTTGGCAAGTCATATCCCCCCATACTCTTTTGTTTGACTTGGTCTACAACAGCGATGCATTTTATTAATGAGAGCTTAAGTATAGATTACAATACAAGCTCTCTGGCCTTTGATCATCACAAGATCTCTAGCTCAAAAACATTATAGGCACTCCAACCCGAAAACATACCAAATCACCATCCTATACATCCCATGTACATATACATTTACAATCTGGGGACCAAACTAGGGGTATTACATTCCCCTCCTCCTTATTTATGCACTGGACACTCAATGCATTATATACAAATGTACAATCAAAAATCTTTAAAAAGTTTCAAAAAGTTATGGGTATTCCTCCTGTATGGCATCCTCATGCTCCCACGTAGCATCTTCAGGACCATAGTTGGTCCATTGAAGCTTTACTAGATCAATGGCTCAATTCCGGAGCACCTTGATCTTCCTCTCCAATATGTGCACCGATTGAACCTAGAAGTTGCCCTCGCGCTCCACCTGGATCACAATCCAATCAATAATGTGGTTAGTGTTGAAATTTAAATATAGTTCAGATCTGTAATATTTCTTAAAATACTTCTTGCTGATTTATAATTTATTCGCAGTGAATATGCAGAGATACATGAACAGAAATAGAATAGAAGCATGCACGATAACACAAGAATTTTACCCTGGAAAAACCCTCACAAGCTTGAGGGAAAAAACAAGCAAATGATCTTTCTTATTAGCAAATGAATGAGCTAGGAACAAATACAAATTTACCACAGCCACATTTGCTTACAACCATGAGAGTTTGTTGTCCAGATCTAGCTTTAAAGCTAGCTCAAATTCTGGTAGAAGTTAGCAGCCCAAAACCTGAAAGCAAATTGTCCTTGCTGCAAAGATCCCATGAGTAGCAGAGCTTCCTTCTTCGTTGTGTCTTCAACGAATATTCAATGTCACTTTGTTAAGCGCTGAGGAGTCTTATTAATAATAATTATTTCTCCATAACTCACTATGGAACTCGACTTCATCACTTGACTTAACTAAGATAACTCGTCTTAGTAACTCAACTTACCAACTCAACTTTACATGCAAACTACTTGACAACTCGACTTTGCTTTGCAACTGAGTTTGCATGACTCGACTTTGACAACTCGAACATGACAACTCAACTCTTTGACAACTCGAACTTGACAACTCATCTTTGCATGACTTGACTTTTGCAACTTGACTTGCAGCTCATCTTTGCAACTCGACTGTTCTACAGGCTCGAGTCTTCTTCTTTCTTCCAGCAATCACAAGTCTTTCATGGCAGCCATGGTCTCACATGCCATCATACTAGCTTATCACATATACATCATTTGCATCTCACGTATAAGAAAGATCATTTGTCTCAGGATGTGATCATTTGTTCAATTGTTTGGCCTAGGAAAACCTCACACACCACTTTTTCCTACACAAGGCAATACCTCAACACATGAGGTCACTCACTCTTGTCACAAATAAGATTGATCAGCAGTATACTCTTGTCTTGGCTTCTACTTATACAAAGCTCACAAGACTTTTTGCCTTGTCTCAAATAAGGCTCTTCTCCAACTCTCAAGTCAGCCTACACAAGGCAGTCTTGGAGAATGACTCACTCTACTGCAAACTTTAACACTCCCTCTCAGCGATGGAGACATTCTCAGCTACACCAAGCTTGTCCCGGAAGTGCACAAATTTTCCAAAGGACATAGGCTTAGTCAGAATGTCTATTGTATGTTCATCAGTACAAATGTACTGTAATTTGATGGCACCTTTTTGGACCATGTCTCTGATATAGTGGTATTTCATCTCAATATGCTTGGACCTGTCATGGAAGACTGAGTTATCTGTAAGCTTCAAACAGCTCTGGTTATCACAATGGATAATTGTTGTTTCTAGCCTCTCTTGAAACAATCCAGACAGTTTTCTCAACCATACTGCTTCTCTGCTTGCAACACTGGCTGTTATATACTTTGCTTATGTTGTACTCTGCGCAATTGAACTTTGTTTTCTGCTAGACCAAGATATCATGGCAGAACCTAAGCTGAAACAGTAACGCGAAGTACTCTTTCGATCCACTGAGCTTCTAGCCCAATTTGAATCAACATACCCATGAAGCAACACTCCACCACTAGAAGAGTATTCGAGTCCAAATGCAATGGACCCTCTCAAATACCTGAGCACATGTTTGGCAGCAATCCAATGGATGTGTCTCGGTTCAGACATGAACTGACTCAAGGCATTCACTACAAAGCAAATATCTGGCCTTGTATGAATTAGATACATCAAAGATCCAATTAGTTGCCTGTACATGGTTGGATCCACCAAGTCTGATCCAAAATCTGACTCATTCAACTTTTTCAAGTTGGATACCATGGGGGTAGACATGAATTTACAATCCAACATACCAAACCTACGCAATCCATCAACTGTGTACTTTCCTTGAGACAGAAAGATCCCATCTGATCTTTGCCACACTTCTAGACCAAGGAAATAATACATGAGACCAAGGTCTTTCATTTCAAATTCGGAAGTGAGCTCCCTCTTACACAGGGCTATCAAATGTTCATCTCCTGTAAGGAACAGATCATCAACATATAACACTAATATCAAGGGATGATTTTTCACAACCTTAAAATAAAGGTTGGGATCTGCAGCACTCTTGGAGAACCCCAAGTTCTGAAGATAACTATCAATTCTCGAATACCATGCCCTTGGTGCATGCTTAATCCCATATAGTGTCTTTCTCAATTTGCACACATGTGATTCTTTCCTGTGAATCACAAATCCCTTTGGTTGTTCTATATATACCTATTCCTCAACTTGACCATTGAGGAATGTTGTTTTAACATCCGTCTGGTGAAGTTTCCAACCCAGAACTGAAGCGAGGGATATGATGGTCCTGATGGAAGTGTACCTTGCAACAGATGTGAATGTTTCTTCATAATCAATGCCTTCCTTTTGAAGAAAACCATGAGGCATAAATCTCGCTTTGTATTTCTCAATACTTCCATCAGTTGCATGCTTGATCTTGAACAACCATTTGGAGGTGACCATTGATTTTCCTTCTGGCCTAGGAACTACTTCCCACACATCATTCTTCATGATGGATTAATATTCTTCCATCATGGCATCTTTCCATACTTGTTGTTGAGCAGCATCCTCAAATGTGGTGGGTTCTGCATTACTAATCTGAGACATTTGTGTCACATAGCCTGCAAACCTTTGAGCCTTGAGGTCTTTTACTTTCCTTGAATGTACCTGATGGAGCACCATGTGATTTTGCTTCCTGCATAATCTCTCTACACTAGGCAGGTTTCCTCTTAGACTAAGGCACATCCAAAGGTCTCTCTACTTGTATAGGTTCCATAAGATCATCCAGATCTAGTGGCTCATCTAACTCCTCCCTCTGCATATCTGAACTGGATGACTCTGAAACATGTACATGAGAAGCTTCAGGCTCCTCCATCTCTGTATCAAGCTGCAATTCTTTGGAACATTTAAAAACAACTTCTTCATGGAATGAGACATCCCTGCTTACCTCAATATGTCTTTCACCAAGTACATAGATCCTGTAGACCTTGGATGTTTCACTGTACCCCACAAAGATTCATTTCTTACCTGATTGTTCCCTTTTGGTTCTCTTATCTTTTGGCACATGAATGTAGACAGGACACCCAAAGATCCTTAAGTGCCCCACATCTAGTTTCTCACCTGTAAATGCTTCCTCTGGAGTCTCATTTCCCAGAATAGCATGAGGGCTTCTATTATGGATGTAAACAACAGTACTTGCAGCTTCTGCCCAGAGAGAAGTAGGAAGATCCTGATCACACATCATTGCTTTAGCTACCTCACAAATAGTTTTGTTCTTTCTCTCAGCTACCCCATTTTGTTGGGGGTTATATGGAACTGTAAGTTGTCTCTTGATTCATGCATCCTTGCAGAAGTCTTCAAATTGGTGAGATTCATACTCACCACCATTGTCTGATCTCAGGACTCTAATGTGTTTTCCATTTTGATTTTCAATTAAAGCCTTGAACTCATGAAACTTTTTAAAATTTTCATTCTTTGTTTTCATGAAGTATATCCATGACTTCCTAGAGAAGTCATCTATAAAAATCACATAATACACATGCCCATTTAATGAAGGTGTGGACATAGGCCCACATACATTTGAACGAATCAATTCTAAGATCACTTTTGCCCTTTTATTGCTAACTGGAAAAGACTTCTTTATGTTTTTGCCTAGCATGCAACCTTTACAAATACTATTATGATTAAACTGAAAAGTAGGCATACCACTCACCATCTTCTGAAGTCTAGGAAGCGCTTTGAAGTGAAGATGCCCAAACCCCCTATGTCGTGGTTCGCAAGAACTGACAGTGTTGTGAACTAGTGCTTGAATGTGCCCTGGGACTTTGTAAAGTGCTCCTTTGATTCCAATAACAATGGTTGAACTGAGCTCTGTATCCTTGGGCCATAAAAGAGCCTTCTTCTCCATGAAGATCACCCTGTGACCTTTATCCTCCAGAATCCCAACTGAGATAAGATTCTTCATCGATCCTGGAACATATAAGATATCTTCAATATGCAACATAAATCCAGAATCTAGTTGAAATGATGTTGAGCCAGTTCCTTTGATTGCGTAGCTCGCATCACCTCGGCTCAACTTGAGAAGAGAACTTTACATTCTTAAAGTTAGCTAGATTATCTTTGTTCCCTATCATGTGCCTGGAGGCACCACTGTCCACTAACCAAGGTTCTGCACTATCTGTCACAGTGCCTGTGAGAGCTGAAACAAGGTAATATTCTTTTCTTGTTTCCTAATAACTAGAAACCTCTCTAGGCTTCCTCCTGTAAGTTCCTTCCTCTTCAGCAGCATGAAACTTACCCTTATGTCCTTTTCTCGATTTGGGACAGTTCCTGGCAAAGTGACCTTTCTTCTGACAGTGAAAGCATCTCATTCTTGAAATTCCAAACTCCTTACCTTTGTAACCACCACTGTCTTTCTCCTTTTGAATAGAGAATTTCTTTCAAGAAGGGATTATTTTCCCTTTCTTTGTTATGGTTGTTAATGTAATATTGTCATCTTTTGAGGAGTCAGTTCTGCATTGAATCCTACCTTCTTCCTGAAGACAATCATGCCACAGCCTTTCAAAGTTAGGTTGAGTCTCTCTTGCATTTACCCCAGACAGGAAGACCTCTCAAGCGGGTGGGAGACCATCAACAGCAGTCTGCACCAAGTCATCATCATCAACTGGTTGGTGCACCAATCACTAGTAATTGATCCCTGATCTGTGAGATCTTGGTGAAGAAGGATGCTACTGTATCATCCTTCTCCATCTTAAGAGTTCGCGGCCTATTCTTGAGAACCCTCTTCTGACTGGGCTCCTTCTTCTCATATAAGTTTGTTAGAGTGTCAAAGCACTCCTACGTGGTCTTTAAAGGAGCTAGTACCGGCATAATATTGTCCTTCACTGAATCAAAAATGATTCGTTTTGCTTTTGCCTGATTCTTCTTAAAGTTTTCCCTTCTTGCATTTGAATTAGGTTCCTCTACTACACTGGTTACGAAACTGTCCAAACCATTCTCTTCAAAAATATAATAATATTTAAAACCCCTACCTTCCAAAAATTGAAGTTGGAAGCTCCTTCAAGCTTGTCTTCAGCCTTCATTGAGATCGATGTCATCTCTGCAGTAACTTTTCAACAAATCTGAATTGTGCTCATTAAAGAATCCTCTCCAAGAACCCTGCGTGAGCTCAAGCTTGCTGCAAAACTGAGTGACTTCACGCCCATGGCCTTGATACCATGTTGAAATTTAAATATAGTTCAGATCTGTAATATTTCTTAAAATACTTCTTGCTGATTTATAATTTATTAACAGTGAATATGAAGAGATACATGAACAGAAATAGAATAGAAGCATGCACGATAACAAAAGGATTTTACCCTGGAAAAACCCTCTCAAGCTTGAGGGAAAAAACCAGCAAATGATCTTTCTTATTAGCAAATGAATGAGCTAGGAGCAAATACAAATTTACCACAGCCACATAGGCTTACAACCATGAGAGTTTGTTGTCCAGATCTAGCTTTAAAGCTAGCTCAAATTCTGGTAGAAGTTAGCAAACCGAAACCTGAAAGCAAACTGTCCTTGTTGCAAAGATCCCACGAGTAGCAGAGCTTCCTTCTTCGTTGTGTCTTCAATGTCACTTTGTCAAGTGTTGAGGAGTCTTGATAATAATAATTATTTCTCCATAACTCGCTATGGAACTCGACTTCATCACTTGACTTAACTAAGATAACTCGTCTTAGTAACTCAACTTACCAACTCAACTTTACATGCAGACTTTCCTAACTCGTCAACTAGACTTTGTTAACTCAACTTTACATGCAGACTACTTGACAACTCGACTTTGCTTTGCAACTGAGTTTGCATGACTCGACTTTGACAACTCAACTCTTTAACAACTCGAACTTGACAACTCATCTTTGCACGACTCGACTTTTTCAACTTGACTTGTAGCTCATCTTTGCAACTCAACTTTTCTACAGGCTCGACTCTTCTTCTTTCTTCCAGCAATCACAAGTCTTTCATGGCAGCCATGGTCTCACGTGCCACTAGCTTATCACATATACATCATTTGCATCTCATGTATAAGAAAGATTATTTGTCTCGGGATGTGATCATCTGGTTCTCCACTCATGGTCAATTGCTTGGCCTGGGAAAACCTAACACACCACTTTTTCTTACACAAGGCAATACCTCAACACATGAGGTCACTCAGTCTTGTCACAAATAAGACTAATCGGCAGTATACTCTTGTCTTGCCTTTTGCTTATACAAAGTTCACAAGACTTTTTGCCTTGTCTCAAATAAGGCTCTTCTCCAAGTCTCAAGTCAACCTACACAAGGCAGTCTTGGAGAATGACTCACTCTGCTGCAAACTTTAACAGTTAGGATCAGGCACATACTTTTTAAGCAAAGACACATGAAACACATTATGAATGTGCATGGATGCAGGCAATGCAAGCATGTATGCAAAAAAACCAATCTTCTCTAGTATTTCAAATGGTCCATAATATCTTGTTGCCAGTTTTGAGCAGCTCCCCAATTTCAAAAAACTCTTTTTTTACTTTCAGGAATACATGCTCGCCCACTCTTAATTCCCTATGTGATCTTCCTTCGTTTGCATAGCTCTTTTGCTTGTCCTATGCAGCCTTTAAATTATGCCTGATCTTTATCATCTACTATTCCATTTCCTTGAGCAACTCTAGCCCAACAACAGCTCTATCTACTATGTTGTTCCAGCTCACGGGCGTGGTGCATTTCCTACCATACAAGGCTTCAAACGACCTCATCTTCAACGATGCCTAATACACATTGTTATAAGCAAACTCAACCAAATGAAGATAGTCTTCTCAACTAGAAGGCTTGTCCATTGCATACATCCTTAGCATTTCTTCAATCACCTAATTGATCCTCTATGTTTTCTCATTTGACTCTGGATGATATGTTGTACTAAAATTCAAATTTGTCCCAAATCCTTTAAATAACCATTTCCAAAAAATTGATGTGAACTTGGGATCCCTATCATATACAATTGCCTTAAGCACACCATGTAGACTAGCAATTTCCTTCATGTAAATTTCTACAATGTTGGTTGCCTTATGTGTCCACTTCAATGAAATAAAATGTGCAGCCTTTGTGAGTTTATCCACCAAAACCATGATGGAGTCATGTTGCTTTACTATTCTAAACAGCTTAATAATGAAGTCTATGGTAACAACTTCCCATTTCCACTCAGGAATGGGCAATGGTTGTAGCAATCCAGCAGGATGTCTATGCCCATCCTTTATCTTCTAACTTCCAACAGGATGTCTATGCTCATCCTTTATCTTCTTAATGCTACAATTGTTTTTTGGTACCCTAGATGTCCAATATAAGGTACATAGTGTATTTCTTTCAGCATTAAATTTCTCAACTCCTGAGAATTAGGAACATAAACTTTGTTCATGTACAAGAGGATTCCATCCTCTTCCAACCTATAATATTTAAATTTCAGTGGTGTATTATCTTGTTGTAAGCCTTCTTTAACTTGTAGATAGTGTTGATCTGAAATGACAGCTTTCAAAATTCTGCTTTTTAAATCTGAACTATGCATGCTAATGGTTGTAACATGTATCTCATGCACCCTCATGTTCAATGCATCAACCACTTTGCTCTCTTTACCTTTAATATGCTTTATGTCAAAGTCATATTCACTGAGAAATTCTAGCCATCTAACTTGTCTAGCATTTAATGTTGGCTACTCAAACAAATATTTCAAACCACTATGGTCTGTCCTCAACTCAAATTTTCTATCCATGAGATGATGTCTCCACATTTTCAGCACATGGACAACAGCTACAATCTCCAATTCATGGGTGGAATAGTTTCTTTCATGCTCTTTTAGCGTCCTTGATACAACATATCACATGCCCATTTTGAGTAAGGACTCCACGAAGTCCTTCCTTGCATACATTTGTGCATGCAACAAAATCCTCTTTTGGATTAGCAATCTTTAAAACATGTGCATTGGTCAATAAATCTTTCAAGTGCTGAAAACTCTTTTCACATTTTGACCATGAGCAAGATTTGAAAGCCAAGAGTATCCATTTTTGGACTTGGGCCTGGATTTGACCAAAAGAGGCAACAAAATGACCCAGAATTGTGCACAATCGGGACCACCTCGTGCTCATCTCTCCAATGTGTCAATTTTCACATGCTACTCTATGTGACTAATTTCAGATCTAAAAATTTCTTCCTAGTGATCTAACAGTAAACCCTAGCTGTTATCACTGAACAATTTTACACTAAAATTATTGACTAAAAAACATAGCAGCGGAAACAACAAGATCAGACATGAATCCATCAACACATATGAGACACAAATTTTTTGTTCTATAACTTTATCAATTTCAGAAATTCTGAGGACAAAACCAACCCTCCCAACTGTCACAATTAAACCAAAATCTGAGGACAACCTTGTCCTCCAATAACCAGAAAAATCAAAAGAACCAAACCTCAACAAATCCTTGGAAATTTTTTCTGCCCACAAATCTGTTACAAACCACATGTACGACGCGCTAACGACACATGCATTACTGTTGACGTCTGCCTGAACGAACCTACTCCTACCCAGAAACCCTGTACACGATTCACCTTACTGCAACTCACATATATGCCATTCACCTTACTGTAACCCGCGTACATACGCAATTGTGCCCACTGCAACCCGCATACAAGTACAGAAAACTTGTATGGACACCTTCGTATGATTCGCTCTCTGCATCTTTCCTCTCTCCTAGGCTAGATTTGCCACAATTGCAGAATTTCCCTTTGCTAAAATCACCAAGCCTCCTAGCACAAGTGGTCACTCACTTATGCTAACTCCATCCTTGCTCCACACACTCTACACCATATGAAATGTCACAATGACCTCCTTTATATACAAGTCTTAGGGGTCAGCATAGAAGCCCCTCCACAATTCAACATCAAATTAGACTTTCTTGTGGGTGTGAAGCCCCAACACAAACACAAAAAGCCCATCACCAAACCCATGAAGCCCCAGCTCCATTCCAAAGGCAGTTTTCACCAAACGAAGAGTGTGATGTGGTGCCCACGATGATTCCCACCTGCCCAACACCTAGGGCACATGATAATACCTGCCCAAAGCTACAAAAATCAACACTCCCTCTTAGTGAGGGAGGTATTCTCACCACACTCCACAATTACTGGATCCACTACCACAGCTGCTCTCCAACTCACCTGATTGGCTGCCCCCTCTATCATCGAAGCAAACCTGCTCTTCAATCCTCCTGACTGGTTGCACCTTAGTCACTGAAGCAAATCCTGATGTCTGGCATGATCCCTCCCTGAAAGACACCCTACTCCTAGAAGCCTCCCGCTCTTGAGCCTCCTGTCTAGTCATATCAACCCATGACACCCTCCTAACAATCTTGGAAGATGCCTCTCTCCCACTTGGACCTGAAGGTTGGCTCCCACTAAGCGACAGACTCTCCCTCTGAGCCTCCTTACTCCCTCTGAAGTCGAACTCCCTCTCAATCTATTGACTCCCTCTGAGTCTACACAACCTCCGAAGCTACCTACTCCTTGTCCACTGTCCTCTACACGGTACTGGGAGGCTGCTCCTCCCCACTAGATCCTGAGGGTTGACTCCCTCTCAACTCTGGCTCCATCATAGCCCTACAGAATCATTGAGGTTGAGAACATACTCCTGACACTTATAGTTGTCACTTGTGACCTGTCCGAACAGAAACAAAATATGCAACCACTGTAGCAGTTATGTGTCTCAAAGATAATCCCCTTCTCTTCAAATCCCAAGCTCTGATACCATGTCAATTTTCACATGCAACTCTATGTGACTAATTTCAGATCTGAAAATTGCTTCCTAGTGATCCAACAGTAAACCCTAGTTGTTATCACCGAACAATTTTACACTGAAATTATTAACTGAAAAATATAGCAGCGGAAACAACAAGATCAGAGATGAATCATCAACACATATGAGACAAAAAAAAATTGTTCTATAACTTTATCAATTTCATAAATTCTGAGGGCGAAACCAACCCTCCCAGTTGTCACAAGTACACCAAAATCCCAGGACAACCTTGTCCTCCAATAACCAGAAAAATCAGAAGAACCAAACCTCAGCAAATCCCTGGAAATTTCCTCTACCCACAAATCTGTTGCAGACCACCTGTACAGTCTATTGACGTCACTTGCACTATCGTTGACATCAGCATGTACATACCTACTCCTACCCAAAAACATTGTATGCAATTCATCTTACTGCAACCCTCGTATACATGATTCACCTTACTGCAACCCTCGTATACACGATTCACCTTACTGCAACCCGCGTACATAGCGACTGTGCCCACTGCAACCCCCGTACAAGTACAGAAAACTTGTACGGACACCTCTGTACGATTCGCTCTCTACAGCTTCCTCTCTCCTAGGCCAGATTTGCCACAATTGCAGAATTTCACTTTACTAAAATCACCTAGCCTCCTAGCACAAGTGATCACTCACTTATGCTAACTCCATCCTTGCTCCACACACTCTCTACACCATATGAAATGTCACAATGACCTTCTTTATATACAAGTCTTAGGGGTCAACATAGAAGCCCCTCCACAAGTCAATATCAAATTAGACTTTCTTGTGGGTGTGAAGCCCCAACACAAACCCACAAATCCCATCACCAAACCCATGAAGCCCTAGCTTCATTCCAAAGGCGGTTTTCACCAAACAAAGAGTGTGATGTGGTGCCCACGACAATTCCCACATGCCCAACACCTAAGGCACGTGAGAATACCTGCCCGAAGCTACAAAAATCAATACAATGGGTATCTAAATCTACTTTTAGATTTGAAAGCCAAGAGTTCCCATTTTTGGACCTCACCTTGGGTTCGAACAAGAGAGGCACCAAAATGGCACCAAAACTGAGCGCAATCGGGACCTCGAGCTCATCTCTCCAATGGGTATCCAAATATACTTTTAGATTTGAAAGCCAAGACTTCCTATTTTTGGACCTTGTCCTGGGTTTCACCAAAATAGGCACTAAAATGGCCTGTAATCGTGCACAATAAGGACCCCATTAGCATCTCTTCAATGGGTATCCAAATCTACTTTAGATATGAAAGCCAAGAGCTCCCATTTTTGGACCTCGGCTTGCATTTGACCAAAAGAGACCAAAATGGCTTTGAATCGCACACAATCAGGACACCATGATCATTCTATGCAATGGGTATCCAAATCTACTTTTAGATAATTCCCATTTTTTAACGTCGGCCTGGGTTTTATCAAAAGAGGCACCAAAACGGCTTGGAATCACGCACAATCGAGACCCCATGCTCATCTCTGCGATGGGTATCCAAATCTACTGATCTATAAACTACCGTGAATATTCCATTGGAATAGTTCGTCACAACAGATCTTGTAATATTTTGAAATCTTAGATTATGCAAATTATTTCCTTAGATCCCAGATTAATTATTACTAGCTTGGTGCTTGAATTTATGAAATAACTAAAATCGAAATGAAGAACAAGAAAATAAATCCACGCCATTGAACACAAGATGTATCCTAGAAAACTCGATCATGAGAAAACCCATCTAGAAGGTGAGGCCTATGCGCTGCTCTCTTTTCTTCAATTATGAAAATGAAAATAAAAAGAAAGGGGCACTCACTATGGAGTTGCCTCTAACATTGTGGCTTGAACGATTGCTACAAAATCTACTTCCTCCTTTGTTATGTTCTCAAATCCCAATCCTAGATGCTTTGCTCAACTCCGGAATCGTGCACAATTGGGAACTGATGCTCATCTCTCCAATTGGGATCCGAATAAGCTTTTAGATTTGAAAGCCGATAATTCCCATTTTTGGACCTCGACTTGCGTTTGGCCAAAAGAGGCACCAAAATGCCCCAAAATCACGTGCAATCAAAACCCCACGCTCATCTCCCGAATAAGTATCCAAATCTACTTTTAGATTTGAAAGCCAAGAGTTCCCATTTTGGGACCTAGCACTAGGTTTGACCAAGAGGCACACCAAAATGGCCAGGAATCGCACAAAATTGATACCCCGTGCTCATCTCTCCAATGGGTATCCAAATCTACTTTTAGATTTGAAAGCTGAAAGTTTCCATTTTTGGACCTCGGCCTAGGTTTGACCAAAAGAGGCACCAAAATGGCTCGAATTGCGCACAATCGAGACCCTGCGATCATCTCTCCAATGGGTATCCAAATTTACTTTCAGATTTGAAAGCCGAGAGTTCCCATGCTCCCATTTTCGGACCCCGGCTTGAGTTTGACAAAAAGAGGGAACAAAATGCCACGAAATCACGTGCGATCGGGACCTTGTCCTCATCTCTCTAATCACTATCCAAATATACTATAATTTTAAAGATCAGAGTTCCCATTTTTGGACCTCGACGTGGGTTTGACCAAAAGTGGCACCAAAATGACCTGGAATTGCACGTAATCAAGATATTGTGCTCATCTCTCCAATTGGTATCCAATTAGATTTGAAAGTTGAGAGTTCCCATTTTTGGACCTCGGCCCGAATTTGACCAAAAGAGGCACCAAAATGCCTCGAAATCACATGGAATCGAGATCCGTGCTCATCTCTCGAATGCGTATTCAAATCTACTTTTAGATTTTAAAACCGAGAGTTTCCATTTTTGTACCTTGGCTTGGGTATGACCAAAAGAAGAACAAAAGTGGCCCAAAATCGCATGCAATTGGGACCCTATTCTCCCTCTCCAATGGATATCCAAATCTACCTTTGGAGAGTTCCCGTTTTTGGATCTTAGCTTGGGTCCTGTTATCGCACAATTTGTACTTGCCCAAAGCCAAAGGAAAGTGAACACTAAATTGGCGTAACAAGGAGGTTGCCCTATCACTATCACCTAAACAAGACACCTCTTTCTATTTAGGAGTAGTACCCCCGGGGAGACGTCCCCAGTGACCTGGGGGTTTGAGAAGACTAAGGTAAGAGTATCAAGAAAGTACCACCCCTCTCACATGTCACTCTGATCAAAAGTTCCAAAGGTTTTAATGAGATGAAGCAAACTAATATTTAAGTGTACCTGCCCAGAACAAGACAACAAGAAAAATACTATTTGCAAGTACTATGTGATGTTAGTGCTTCATAAAACCATAGACTTTGATAAAAAGAACAAGCTGATATAAAAGCTGAAGCAACAGAAGTATTTATAACAGCAATGTCTATATAGCAATAGCTTCGCAATTATGCCTCAATTAAGCTTCAAAAATTACCAGAAATGATGCATAAACTTGACAAAATGATAGTAATTGTCAAAAGCAATGATGGCAATGTATAATCAACTTTAAAACTTGCTTTTCAGATGAATTTGTTGTTGTTATAGATGGATGTAGCAATATTTTGCAACAACAGCAAATTAGTTAGTAGGTTAGTCTAATCTAAAGTTAGAAATAGTTAGTAAAGGTCTTAAGGTAGATGGTTTAAGAGTTGTTATTTGTTGTTGTTATAGATGGATGTAGCAATATTTTGCAACAGCAGCAAATTAGTTAGTAGGTTAGTCTAATCTAAAGTTAGAAATAGTTAGTAAAGGTCTTAAGGTAGATGGTTTAAGAGTTGTTTTAGTCAATCAATCACTTGCAAGGTATGAACTAGTGCCTTTTAGGGTAAATGGAGTCAATGTTGCAGCGACAATTCTTGGAGGGAAACAACAAATGATAATAAGTGAGCTAAAGGAAAAGGGAGGATGATTGAGGTGTTAGTAACTTAGTAACCTAAGGCCTCAATATCCAAAACCCTAGAAGGGAAAGATGTTAGGAAGTAGATAACCCTAGGCCCTAGCGATTTCCTTCTTCTTTAGGTCAAGCTTGAAATAAATGTATGAAGCTTAATGAAGTGATGATACTAGAGTGCTACTAAAGTAGGGCTCTAGTGTATCCTTCAAGGGAGGTGTCTTCTAGCAAAATTAAGTAGGTGAAGAGTTATAAAGAAAAGGACAATAACATGTGCCTTTCTCCTAGGGTTTCACACTAGCAATTTCATAATCTTAGAAATGAACAAGTAAAAGCACCATAACCATTCAAAATAAAGAAGGATTGCAGATTTCTACTTACTTCATCAAGAATAATCTAGCCACAAACTCTAGTTGAAGACTTACCACCATGAAAATGCAAAAATACACCAAAAGAAGCCTCCTCCAAGAGTTGTGCACCACTTAATTTCAGCCAATAAGCCTTAAAAGAGGCCGAATTTCAGACCCCACACTTGTGTGAGTGAAAGATGATGAAAAATTGAGTCTTAACTCTCTATTTATAAAATAACAATGACCTTTAATTACATTTTCGATCAAAAAAGGCCGACATGGCGAGTTTACATAAAAAATTCAGTTTTACATAAAAATGACAATTAAAACCCTAATTTTGTCTTTTAGGGATGACGTCATGCCCCTCCTAGGGTGACTTTAGGCCCCTTCTTGGAACACTAGGCCTCCAAAGTGAAACGTTAGGCCTCAAAAGGCCTCAAAAGCTGCCACATGTGCCAACCAAGCCATCCTCATGCCCAAAACCCTAACTAGATGACGTCAAGGCTCAAAATGATGACGCTAGGGGCCTTCAAGGGCCAACGTCGTGGTGGGAGGGCAAGATCCCCCTAGGTCCAGGCCTGCCAAAGTGCCTTTGGTGGAACATCCTCCTTTTTCTCTGATGCAAGCCTCTGGTATCCCTCTGCCCCTGGTTGGGGTCACAACTGTTGAAATATTGTAACTGCAAAGAGTATTCTATTTATTATTGATGCATTATTCATTAGATCAATCCCCTTTTGTAGATTGATCATGTCGGGCATTGTAAATGACCAAATCCCCTTTTGCGGATTGGTCAAACCCTAATTGTAATATGCAAAATGAGAAGTCGGCCCCCAAAATAAATTAAAGTGGTTCTAACCACCCAGGAAGAGAAGTCGGCCCTGCCATTGAAAAGACACTTCCTTTCAGCACCTGCCAGATTGTATAAATAAAAGAGGCCAGCGCCTCATTTGTTCACTCATTCATTCGATCATCAAGAGCGCAAGTTTGGAGCTGCAGTTGGAAAAGAAGCTAGAGAGAGAGGCGCATTACTTGGGAGAGGACTTTCTATAGTGTTTGGTTTATTCTCTTGGCATTGTATTGGCTATCTATATTAAGGAAGTTTTTGTTGGGTTTTCTCCCCCATGAGGGTTTCCCAAGATAAATGATGTGTCTCTTGTGATTGTGTTTCTCTCAGTGATCCTATCTATGTTATGGTTATCTAGTAAATTGAAAAGAAACCTAATAATAGCTTAAACTTTAACATGGGATCATAGCTGAGCTAAAGAGAGCATCTTTCACAAGAAAAAGAAAAACGTCATTGTTGTCGTACAAGGAAATTAGGGCTTTTTATTGAAGAGGAATTTCAACCCAAAAGTCATCTAGAAAAGTGTGCCCTAGCCCAAGGAACTCTTTGGCACCTTCAGCACACCTTTTCAGTGGATAGAATTCTCGGAAAGTGTAACCCTAGTTTTCACCAGTACCAGAAGTACTAGAAAACCAGAAGTACCAGGAAACCATAAGTACCAGGAAACCAAAAGCACCAGTCCAGAAATCCGATGGTCAAGTTTGAAGGGGAAAAATTTGGATTTTCTAAAATCTAACCACACCAGGCTACTCGCCTCCGCCAAGTGCACCTCTTGGTAAGTTCAAAATTCAATTGTGAGCATTTTCAATTTTTTTTGGTCATTTTCCCAGCTCCAGGTAAAAGATGTTTGCAATCACTAAGCTTGTTGACAAGCTAGAAGGTGTGGAAAACTTTCGTGCCTGGAAGTATAGGATCGAACTCATTCTTGAAGAGAATGACCTAGCAAGATTCATTAAAGAAGATGTACCAGAACCCGTCAATGTTGCAGCTAAAGCAAAACACCTAAAGGACACAATTAGGGCCAAAAGAATCATTGCAGATTCTATCAACGATCACTTGATTCCTCAAGTGTCTTCAAAGAAGACTCCAAAAGAAATGTTTGATGCCCTAACCAGATTATATAAAGAAAAGAACATAAATCGGAAGATGAATCTAAGAACCCAACTCAAGAATACAAGGATGAAGAAAGGAGAAACAATCTAGGAATATTTCTCCAGAATATCACAATTCAAAGAACAACTAGAAGCAATTGAAGATACTATAGACGAAGACGAAGACGAACTCATAATGACGGCCCTTAATGGTCTCACAAGACCTTGGGATGCATTCATCCAAACTATTTGTGCCAGAAAAGAGAAACTACAATTTGACAGTCTTTGGGAATAATGTGTTCAAGAAGAATCAAGAGTAGCTAATCGATAAGTTTTACTATCAAGAGATGAAGATCAAGACCTAGCTACTCACACTAAAGGAGGAAGAAATAAGTCTTACTTCTAGAAAGAAACTCATAAGGAATCTCACCCCCAAAACAAATTCATACATAAAGAATCTCAACCAAGGAGATTCCAAAAGTTTTAGAAAGGACAAAGAAGAGAAAAAGATTTATCATCCTACCAATGTTACCATTGTGACAAGATGGGACATATTGC
>SNQJ01S0002806.1:0-14959 GCA_010110895.2 Picea sitchensis
ATATAGGGATTCGGTGGCATTTTGAAGGATAGGTTTATCCAAAATATATTCATCATCATTGTCCTCATCACTATCATCATTATCATCCTGCAAGTTGTCCTCCTCCAAGTTGACACCATCATCCATTGGAGCATTATAAATGTATTGGATCAATCTATTTGTCCAATCATAATCAACTATATTATTAATATCATCATTTCCCACTAACTCATGGTTGGTCTCTCTAGCGACGAAATTTTTCAGCTATAATGACCAACATGGAATGTTGGTCGCTAGAGCGATGAATAATTGGACCCCGAAAAAAAAAGAAGTAAATTTAGTCCAAAAAAAGAAAAAAAATTATGACGAAATTTTAAACCGTCGTAATTTCCGCCCAATGTAGTAGTGAGTTGATTTCATAAATAGAAAGTTTCAAAGGCTAGATTCCTTACTAAGTTAGGCATTCATATTTTTCTTTAAGTTTCCCCTTTTCTTTAAGTTTCCCTTTTTCTTTAAGTTTCCCCTTTTCTTTAAGTTTCCTTTTTAACTAAAAATCAATTTAGCAAGTGTATATAAAAACAACCATTTACCCTTTTAAGAAATTTAAACCTCCATTATAATTTTTACTTTAATAATTATTTTTGAATTTCTTACCTCCCTTCTTGTTACATGTTTATTTAGTTTTTCTTTATCCACATGTTCTACTTAGACCTAGGTTTTAATTTCACTGGGTTGGGCGACAATTTTTAAGGGAACTTTTAGTTATCAAACTTTACTCATACCATCATCTAGTTTAAGGCCGACCAGGTCTTAAGGAGGCATATTTTTCTAGGCACTAGGTTTGTTAACTTATCATAGTTAAAATCACAATGTTCCCTTCAGGACGCACTATGTGCTCCAAGGGTGCCACTCACCTCTTTATGTTTTCTTTGCGCGACGTGCCCTTCAAGAAGCACTACGTGCTCCAAGGGTGCCAATTGCCTCTTTCTGTTTTCTTTGTGCGATGTGCCCTTCAAGACACACTACGTGATCCAAGGGTGTCACTCGCCTCTTTATGTTTTCTTTGTGCAACATGCCCTTCAAGATGCACTATGTGCTCCAAGGGTTCCACTCGCCTCTTGACTGAATTTGGTAGATGTCAAACCCCTGGAGTTAATACTCTGCGAAGTGATATTGTGGGACACTAAGGGCCTCTAAGGAATAAGGACCCTGCCTTATTGCGTGCCCCTTAGAATCATCATGAGCAGCTATCACAATCTTCCTTCACAACATCATGGGTATTATCAAACTAGGTAATCATTAACCTACAGTTTGAGCCACAGCGGGAGTGCTAGTAGGTTGTGGCAGGGTTTCTACGACACCTCTCCCTCAATTCCCTAGGTGGTCGTGTGTGACCCCTTTACTCCACATGTGAGTCTAGTCGACAAGCTATCATCAGTCTACATCCATCAACGAATCATGTCATCAATAATAATCAATCATCATAACATCTAATCATATGTAAATATGTCACATCAACAACATTCAAATCGTACAGTACACTCCTTGACTCGATCTGAATTCCAAGGGGTTTCATCGATGCCTCTACATCCTCAATGTCCAAAGTCCCACACACTCGAGAGAACCTAGTCAATAACATATGTCTATGTAAATACAACAAAATAACATATCTTCAAATCCACAATATCTCATAATAATAATCAAAACGACCAATAGTATAATAACCCGGATCACTTGCACACAAGTGTCCTCAAATAATAAGTTCGCTCAGTGCGTGCAAGAGCGGTATGTTACACAACACAACATTCAATAGTCATATAACCATAGGTACTAATCAAATTAAAACACTATGTTTTAGCAATAATAACATAGAAATTAACATTTCAAACTAAAATCAACATTCACAATTCTTTTACTTACAATATAAGATTATACAATAAAATGAAAATAAACTATATAACATCAACCAATGTTAACTCTAATATATATATAATTTTAATTTAATGAATTTTCTTTAATAAAAAACAATATGTATATGAACATGTCTCAACTAAAATCAACATGACATATTCAACCAAATTGAACAATAACCCCTATATCTAAATTAAAATCTCACAACAAATTTCATCTTATTTATTAATGCTCTGATAAAATAAACTAAAATAAATATATTTTTACCACTTATTATTTTGGAAATAAAGTGCCACTCATTACTTTCAACATGGTTGTACTACTTGCAATACACATCATTAAGATCACATTCAGACTACACGCAATACACATCATCAATATCACATTAAAACTATGATATGTATACCTATAAACCTTTCTTAAAAAATATTATTCTTTCAAAACTTTGTTTCTCTTGATAAATTATTATTAATTTAAAATAATTATAAACAGTAAAAGTAAAACCATATAAAAATTTATTATTATTTGAAAACAATTATATATGGTCAAAGTAAAACTATATAAAAAATGGTATAACATTATATTTAGGATTATTACTAAAATAATTACATTATTAAAAGTGGTTGACATATTACCAACTTTTAATAATGTAGTTGTGTTACTTGACTATCCATGAGCATGAGGGTTAGTAGATTAGGGTTGATTATGGTTGATGATGGTCAACTTATAGTTGAAGTGGGTTTATCATGGTTGACTATGGTTTATGATAGTGAATTTACAGCTGAAGAGGGATTATTATAGTTGACTATGAGTAATCATGATTGACCATAGTTGACTATGGTTAATCATAATTGTCCATATTTAACTATAATTGAGAACATAGTTACCAAATTCAACCCTGTCCAGAAAAAAAATACAAAATTATCTATTTTAATAGACAATAGATCAATGAAATTAGATACGGTTAGTTAGCATGTATGAAAGTGTGAAATATGGACAAATTTGATAAGAAGTGGCCACATACATTTTCTAAATAAGCATATGAGTTCACATATCTAAATAGATGAGGTAGAGAAATGAATGACCAATCAATGCAAGAATGAGGAATCGTTTTAGTTTTTCCATCTCCTCTGTGCCAATCCATTTCCTAAAGATAATATGTATCTATGTTCTTGACCTAGAAATAAAAAGGCCGCTATGCCTGGAAGTGTCAAAATGGACCCTCCATTACCTTGCTACATTTTACTGCTTGGGATTAGCTGGATAATATAAGAGATTGTAAAGGATTTCTCTAATATTGCAGGAGAGGACCTTTAGTTACCAGGCAAAGGAACTAAGTTTCTATGAACAACTTGTCATGATGAGAGATTTCAAGAGATTAAGCAACTACTTATCTCAGTAGTCTTTTTCAATGCTGAGAAAAAAGTGTTTTCAGGCTAGGCCTGGCATGAATCTTGTTGAACTAATAGAGAATTCACACTTCTAAAACAAGGCGATGAATAATTGATTTATGTATATATTGCCTAACCAGTCAGCATTATTATAACCTTAATCGTGATCTGGAAGAAATGGGAGAAATCTTACATAAATAAGTTTTAAAACAAACATGATTTTTGGAGAAAGGAGGAGGGCGCAACATCTCTTGATGAATTACTGTTACATTATCCAGAGTTATCAGAAATCATAAGTGATTCAAATTTTAAAATAAATGAAGATGAAAATGAGCCTCAAAATGTATATTGAGAATTTATAGACCGAATTTGTATGCAATCGAATCGAATTCAAATTGGAACTTAGTAACTATGGTTGACGGTGTGTATTTCAAGTGAACGACGTAGTTCTCATGAAATACATAGCTACCTCCCCACTCGAGTTCCTAAATCGAGAAACCTTAAAAACTACTCACACCCTTCCTCTCACGAACTTATGATGATGTTAGTATACAAAATACTAATAATAGCTCACATATAAAGAAAATTATAATTCGCACAAAATCTTGGGCATGTTGTTGAGAATATAATATTACGACATTTAAATTATTCATACAACAATTCACATGCACTATGATCCAATATAATTAGAAATCAAATCAAATTCTTAACCTATATACTCTTGAAATTTATAATGATTTGACAACTTCTCATCATATTTTAATAGTGATTTTTCGCATAACAAAATTTTTTAATTTCACAATCTTCCAAGGATGTTGTTCCTCTCTCAAACATCCATATAAATCCATCTACCTCACCGTTGATGTGCGAGGCACTTTTTGTACAATCTTCCAAGGATGTTTTTCCTCTCTCAAACATACATATAAATCCATCTACCTCGGTGTTGATTTGCGAGGCACTTTGACAAGGTTTTTTCACACATTATTTTTATCAAGATTTTTATTGTCTCAACATGGTACATATGCTATAGGGCATTGAGGAATCTCAAAAAAGGCCTTGTCCTTTAAGTTGTTCGCGTAAACAGGTGGAGGAGAAAACTCATAGGAAATATGTTGATGTCCTTGGAGATACCAAGGTGTTGACATCCTTGGAGAGCACAAATTCTTAGATAATTGAAGAACACTCGATTGACATGTTGTTTTTCATATACCACTCATCTCAGTCATTGGATGAGAACTTTTATTTTGGGTATACCATTGGAGGATCCTAAGAAATGTGTGGTCTTTAAACCCATTTATCTAAGTAATTCTTAGAGTGGTGTTTGGTTTCCCACATGACCCAATGCCATTGGGTCATGTGATATCGACAAGTTCCATTTATACTTTGGAGTTCATTTTTGAATAGTTTTCTTTGCATGGCCAATGAGTTGTATAGAAAATACCAAAATTGTTGGGGTTATGCATTTCTCAACTCTCCAATATACAGAATTATTCAATATACATAACTAGTTTCTTGCAAATAATAGCCAATGCAAGGATCTAAGGTAACGAAATTGAATTTAGAAAAGGAAAGGAAAATGTATTTTTCTTTCCTTTGAACTTGGAATTAGATTAGTTATTTATTTTTCTATTTATTATCGTTAAATTGAGTTGTAGGGATAAAGATTGCTAAGGTTTTGGCGGAGAATGGAGCATGGGAATTTATCACTTTGGAGATGGAATAATGAATTAAAGGGAGGATGAAGAAGCACGAGTTTGTTCGGATAATAATAAATGATGGTATGGGGTAGGTAGAAAGCATTGGCATAACTATGTAATACTCTAATATGCAATCGGTTTCCTACAAATTGTAGTCAATGTAGGGATTTAAGGTAACAAAATTAGGATTTTAAGAAGGGACTGGAAATATATATAGTTAGTCTAAGCTTGGAATTGCATCATCTAATTATTTTTTCTATATATTTATATTTTTTTGTAAGTTTAGTTGTAGGGAGAAAGGCTGCTAAGGTTTTGAAAGAGAATGGAGTGCAAGAATTTCTTATTTTGGAGACAATAAATCTAATCAAGGGGAGGATGATAATGCACAAGTTTATTGCATTGACAATAGAAGGTGGTGCATGTTAGGTATTAGGTGTTGGTGGTAATAGGTTGAATCTCATCTAGAAAGTGGCCAACAAGCACAACCTTCACACTTAGTATTACGATTTAATAACAACGCAACATTCAATAGTCATATAACCATAGGTACTACTCAAATTAAAACACTATGTTTTAACAGTAATAATATAGAAATTAACATTTCAAACTAAAATCAACATTCACAGCTCTTTTACTTACAATATAAGATTATACAATAAAATTAAAATAAACTATATAACATCAACCAATGTTAACTCTAAAATATATATAATTTTAATTTAATCAATTTTCTTTAATAAAAATCAATATGTATATGAACATGCCTCAACTAAAATCAACATGACATCTTCAACCAAATTGAAGAATAAACCCTATATCTAAATAAAAATATCACATTTAATTTCATCTTATTTATTAATGCTTTGATAAAATAAACTAAAATAAATATATTTTTACCACTTATTATATTGGAAATAAAGTGCCACTCATTACTTTCAACATGGTTGTACTACATGAAATACACATCATGAAGATCACATTCAAACTACATGCAATACACATCATCAAGATGACATTAAAACTATTATATGTATACCTATAAACCTTTCTTAAAAAATATTATTCTTTCAAAACTTTGTTTTTACTGATAAATTATTATTAATTGAAAATAATTATAAACAGTCAAAGTAAAACCATATAAAAATTTATTATTATTTGAAAATAATTGTAGATGGTCAAAGTAAAACTATATAAAAAATGGTATAACATTATATTTAGGCTTATTACTAACATAATTACATTATTAAAAGTGGTTGACATATTAACAAATTTTAATAATGTAGTTGTGTTAGTTGACTATCCATGAGTTGACTATGGTTTATGATAGTGAATTTACAGTTGAAGAGGGTTTATTATAGTTGACTATGAGTAATCATGATTGACCATAGTTGACTATGGTTGATCATAATTGTCCATATTTAACTATAATTGAGAACATCGTTACCAAATTCACCCCTGTCCAAAAAAAAAATACGAAATTATTTATTCTAATAGACAATAGTTTAATGAAATTAGATACAATTAGTTAGCATGTATGAAAGTGGACAAAATGAACAAATTTGATAAGAAGTGGCCACATACATTTTCTAAATAAGCATATGAGTTCACATATCTGAGGTAGAGAAAGGAATGACCAATCAATGCAAGAATGAGGAATCATTTTAGTTTTTCCATATCCTCTGTGCCAATCGCATTCCTAAAGATAATATGTATCTCTATTCTTTCCTAGAAAGAAAAATGCAGCTATGCCTCGAAGTGTCCAAATGGACCCTCCATTACCTTGCTACATTAGCTATGCCTCGAAGTGTCCAAATGGACCCTCCATTACCTTGCTACATTACCTTGTTAAAGGAACTAAGTTTCTATGAACAACTCGGCATGACTTCAGAGATTAAGCAACTTCTTACCTTGGTAGTTTTTTTCAATGTTGGGCAAAAGGCGTTTCTAGGCTAGGCCAGGCATGAAGCTTGTTGAACCGACAGAGCATTCACACTTCTAAAACAAGGTGATGACTAATTGATTTATGAATAGATTTCCTAACCATTCAACATTATTAGAACCTTAATCATGATCCAGGAGAAATGGGAGAAATCTTACATAAAAAAGTTTTAAAACAAAGAGGAGTTTTGGAGAAAGGAGCAGGGGTAGCATATCTTGATGAAATATTGTTACATTATCCATAGTTATCAGAAATCAGAAGTGATTCAACTTTAAAATAAAATGAAGATGAAAAATGGTTCAAAATGTATATTGAGAATTTATATTTTGAATTTTTATGGTATCGAATCGAATTCAAATCCCAATTCAAAATCGAACTTAGTAAAAGCTGCTCAGGCTAGGCCTGGCGTTTTAGGCTTGTTGAACTAATAGAGAATTCACACTTCTAAAACAAGGCGATGACTAATTGATTTACGAATAGATTTCCTAACCATTCTTCATTATTAGAACCTTAATCGTGATTCAAATTTTATACAATGAATCGAATTCAAATCCTAATTCAAAATCGAATCCTTAGTAAATCTTGCAAGAAGATGCTTATTTCAAGTGAAAGACATAGTTCTCATGAAATACATAGCTACTTCCACAATTATTCCCAAATCGAGAAACCTTAAAACTACTCTACACCCTACGTCTCAATGAAATTATGAGATGATGTTAGTATACAAAGGCCAATAATAGCCTCCATATAAAAGATTACAATCTGCACAAAAATCCTAAAGTACGTTGTTGAGAATTACAAATATGGACATTTAAATTATTCATACAACAATTCACATGTACTATGCTCCAATATAATTAGAAATCAAATCAAATTCTTAACCTATATACTCTTGAAATTTATACTCTCATCATATTTTAATAGTGATTTTTCGCATAGCAAAATGTTTTAATTGTACATTCTTCCAAGGATGTTATTTCTCTCTCAAACATCCATATAAATCCATCTACCTCACCGTTGATGTGCAAGGCACTTTTTGTACAATCTTCCAAGGATGTTTTCCTCTCTCAAACATCCATCTAAATCCATCTACCTCAGTGTTGATTTGCGAGGCACTTTGACAAAGTTTTCTCACACATCATTTTTATCCATCTAAATCCATCTACCTCAGTGTTGATTTGCGAGGCACTTTGACAAAGTTTTCTCACACATCATTTTTATTGGGATTTTTATTGTCTCAAAATGTTAAGTATGCTATAGGTCATTGAGAGTGAAACATCTTAGAGAGTGGTTGAGCATCCATGCCATCCACTGAAATAATTGGGAACTCTACTGAATCACCAAGGATTTTATGCAACTCAATTGAATGGTTTACCCTATTCTTTTCAACTTGGCGTTTTTCTCTTCAACCATTATCTTCATGCCTCAAGGTTTTTTTTGGATCGAAATTTGATACGTACAACGGCCTGTAGGGATTGTTGCACATATTTGTTTTCGATAGAATATCAAACAAGTCTGAAGATACGAAGCCAAAAGTGTGTGCATAAAGTAATAGAGTTATGTGGTGAGTTTGCAACTCAAGGATTTGAATTTAGTAGGGTTAAAAGGTTGTACAGTATAGCTATATCTACTGTGATTGTTAGCATATGGCGTTGAGAGCAAGTTCTAGAGGTGAGTCACGACACAGTTGCAGACACCAGATGCTCAGCACCTAAAGTTGAACAATGTGGATGTCTTTTGTAGTCCAAACCTTGTGGAAGTTACATAGACTCAACCTACGCTTCTGCCTACTGTAATTAACCACTCAAATATTTCCACAGACGATAATGCTCTCCCCCTTGTGCGCCATAATAAACTAACCAATGTATCATTGTCTGACAAAGATAAATTATGGGATTTCGCTGAGTTAATTTCTCGAAGGGACACAGAGACTATTCGTAAAAGAAAAATGCAAGGATTGTTTTGGGAAGGACGCAGAGAATAATCATACAGTAAAAACGTAGAGCCAGTTTTAGGGAAGGACGCAGAGACTAGTCACAAAGGAAAAACACTGAAAAGAACAATTCTCGTCTGTTTGTTGAGGCTGTAATTGGAATCGATAATACGGAAAACATAAAACGAAAATCAAACGCGTGAATAGGTAAAATGATCACAATTCGATAAAAACCCTATTGCATTGGATTCAATATGGTTTCCACGTGATTCCACAGACCCTAAACACCGTTGAACAATAAAAAAAAAGCGCTGAAAAATTTATGGGAATTTTAATGATGCAATCGCGCCACCAAATACGACTTAGCTCGATAGCTCCTTACAGTCGTTCAACAATTGAAAGGTTCTTGGGAGAGATGAGGGAATCTTTGTGCATGAGATTTATTCTTAAGGTGTTAGTGGATGGATCAGTGGCAGGTGCCTTCCATTTGGCCTTTAGTTCGTTTCTGGCGCAGATTTCATGAAATGAGAACCATACTAAGCATCGACTGCAACGATTAATAAAAACGTGAAATACATTGTTTTGTCATCGTAGAGGAACATATACAACACGTGTAGCTAAACGATACTAATACAGAAAAATTGCAGATTATCAATTGGAGTTATATAGATACGAGGGAGAGCGAACAAAACTCTATCACCATTATTGAAACATCACAAACAATGTTTTCTTTATTATTCTCCTACCTACATCAGTAACAAATATAAAAATTAGCATATTATAAAATAAATATATTTTAAATTTCACAAGGCTATGAAATTATGTTGTAATCAACGCTAGGAAAAATGAAGTTTAAAACGTAGAGACCAATTCTCCGATGAGGGCTAAGGAAGGTGCATTCCTATAATCTCTACAGCCAGCAATAAGGAAATATGAATACGCATACTATATCATAACATATAACAAATACCAAAGAAAGTTGTATAATAAAAAAAGGAACGACCCATAATAAACAACATTAATCGCATAGAAATAAAGAAGCAAGAATTAGTTGGGCAATAACAAAATAAATTGGTTGAATAAAGCAACTAGATTCGCAGAGTAATGAAGTGGTTTCGTTGTACACAATAAGGAATTTGTTGGGCAGAGAAATTATCCTTCACTTATTATCCATGCACAGGAAAGTAGGGAATTTAAATCTAAATCTTTAACACCGGAGTGAAAGACACTCTATTCGGCTCCTGGTCGACTACTCAGGCACGGACTAATAACTTAAGGGATAAAGGGATAGAAGATAAAAACGCAATAAAAAAACAAGCTCAGAAAAAAATTTAGTGACCCTTTTGCAATTTCACACGGTGCGCTATCGCCCAGATAGAAATTCATATGCATCACTAAGCAAGCTTTTTTCTTTTAACAACATCTACGCAAGTGAGATTTCGACAATATAGAAATGTATGAACAATAAATTAAGCTATTATTCAATATAAATTATGCAGAAGCGTATCGTAGCCAAATGCAAAGAATCAGAAGTGGTTGTCTCGTGCTTGCGCTCCGTCTAACTCCGACTTGCCGACCAATGTGACCTCACTGGTACCTCCCAACCAACACTAGGGGTACTCCTCTTCCCTCCGAGCCTCCCGAGCCGCAAAGGTGACATGCACACAATACCAGAGAATGCTAGCACCCAAATCGCCTCACAAGCTCGAGCTACCAGGCGTTATCCGAGCTCGGTATCCCAACTCCCACAAGAGAAAGTTCAGTCAAGATGAAATTTTAGCAGCGTAACATTACGCAACCCAGATCTATCTATACTCCTCCTCTTCCATCTCCTTTATAGAGTTTCTTAGTCATTAGATTCATTTTTCATATATTTAATTAGAAAAAACCTTCCCCGTACAGATGTCGTCCAAACCCCTAGTTTCATCTGAAAATCAATTTATTAATTAATTAAATATTCCTATTTCTCTCACCCACCTAAAATAATTTATAAAAACGCTACTTGGTGTCCCAAAATTCCCTTACAATTCTGAAATGACTTACGACTGACGAAATTCCTAGTTGAGTTTATAAAAAGAAAGTTCCAAGGCTAGATTCCTTACTAAGTTAGACATTCAGCTTTATCTTTAAGTTTCCTTTTTTCTTTAAGTTTCCCCTTTTCTTTAAGTTTCTTTTTCTTTTAAGTTTCGCCCCTTTCCCTTTTCAACAAAAATCAATTTAGCAAGTGTAGATAAAAACAACCATTTACCCTTTTATTAAATTTAATCCTCCATTATAATATTTACTTTAATAATTAAGTTTTAATTTCTTACCCCCCTTCTTGTTACATATTTATTTAGTTTTTCCTTATCCACACATTCTACTTAGACCTAGGTTTTAATTTCACTAGGTTGGGCGACAAGTATTTTTAAGGGAAAAAATTAGTTATTTAAACTTTATTTATCATATTATTATTTTAAGGCTGACTAGGTCCTAAGGAGGCATATTTTTTCGGGCACTAGGTTTATTAACTTACGAGTTAAAGTCACAACGTGCCCTTCACGATGCATTACATGCTCCAAGGGTGCCACTCGCCTCTTTCTGTTTTATTACACAACGTGCCCTTCAAGACGCACTATGTGCTCCAAGGGTGCCACTCACCTCTTGACTGAATTTGGTAGATGTCAAACCCCTGGAGTCAATACTCTGCCAGGGAATCTTGTGGGAGACTAAGGGCCTCTAAGGAATAAGGCCCTTGCCTTATTGTGTGCCCTTTAGAATCATCATGATTGACTATCACAATGTGTCCTCACAACATAGTGGGTCTTCTCGAACTAGGTAATTGTTAACCTACAGTTCGAGCCACGACGGGATTGTTAGTAGGTTGTGGCAGGGCTATTGCCACACCTCTCCCTCAATGTCTCTGGTTGTCATGCGTGACCTCTTTACTCCAAATGTTAATCTGGTCGGCAAGCTATTGTCAGCCTGCATCCATCAACGAATCATGTCAACAATAATAATCAATCATCATAATATCTAATCATATGTACATATGTCACATAAACAACATTCAAACCCTAACATTCCACTCCCTGAGTCGATCCAAAGTCCAAGGGGTTTCATCGATGCCTCTGCATCCTCAATGTCCAGAGTCTTTAACACTCAGGAGAACCCAGTCAATAGCACCTGTCTATGTAAATACAACAAAATAACATATCATCAAATCCACCATATCTAATAATCATAATCAAAACAACCAATAGTATAATAACCTGGATCACTTGCATGCAAGTGTCCTCAAAGAATAAGTTCACTCAGTGCACGCAAGATCAGGATGTTACATACACCTCCTCTTGTTTAAAACTGTGTCCCAAAGTTTCACAGTATATAAGTGCCGAAATAAAATGTATCACAGTATCATAAGTTTATCTATCAACAAAATGGGAACTGTTGACGCATATCATATGCATCCTCCTAGGTCCTCGAGTGTGGACTATGGTTGTCCCATTGGACCTTGACCTGATCTACTGTTCGACGTCGTAGTTGTCGAAGGCAATGGTTCAGGATACAGATCGGCTCTTCTATGAGTGCACCCTTGTCCAATACCTGGAAGGAACTCATGTCAACAACATGTGTGGGATCACTAAAATAATGTCTCAAAATAAAGACGCGAAAGTCATCGTGCATATGCCTCAAAGAATCAGGCAAGGCTAGTCAATAGGCCATAGGCCCTCTCTTTTCCACAATCTCGTAGGATCCCATGAACCTAGGAGAGGGTTAGCACCCTTTCCAAACTTGATCAAAATCTTATAAGGTTTCACCTGCAAGAAGACTTGATCACCAACTTCATAACTACAATCGATACGATGTGCATCGACATAACTCTTATGTCGATCATGCACTTCATTTATCCCTTGTCTTAGGGTTTACATTTGGTCTTCCATTTGTTGGATCTCTTCAGGTCCCACCAGGATCCTATCCTCAAGCCGATCCCAAACTCAAAGACGTTTGACACGGTCACCCGTAAATAAACTCGAAAGGCATCATCTCAATGGTGCTTTGATAACTGTTGTTATATGCAAATTCTACTAGTGGCAAGAATTATTCCCAACGCTTTTGTTGGCCCATCACGTACATACACAACATATCCTCCAAGATTTGTTTTGTTCTTTTGGTCTTCTCGTATATCTCTGGGTGATACGCAGTACTAAATGTTGGCACAGGGGTAGACCTGGGGTTCAACGCTACAACAATGCACCAACAAAACCGTAACTATTGGCCCTTTCAGCAACACCTACGAAGAATATGAAGTCTCACCCGAGGTAGAGGCAGGGGTGGTTGTAGGACTCAAATGTTTGTAACCTTAACTGGGATACAGATATGTGATTCTAACACTTAACATAGCACTTAAGCAGTTAACATTCATCAATATCTAGTCTTAGTTACAACACATTTAAACCCTAATTACAAAGTATCATAGTATGTATTCATATCTAAGGTATTTAAGCACTAAGCATGTGTACATAAGTCAGATCTAACACCCATCCATATTATTAAGCACTAAGCATCAATAGATCTATCTATCATTCATCTATATTAAATAACTAAGCAAGTAAACACATAAACACATCAATACATCAGACAAATCATAACAACACATCATGTACATGGTTCACCCCCACCCTAGGGCTACGTCCACCAATTCTTCTCTTCTTTATTATCTTCGATCAAGATTCTTACAGGCACATAGCATTCAAGTTCTACTTCGCAGAAGCCAGGAGATTTGTGCTCACTCCACCAGATCCTCCTTATTTTAGCTAGGGTACAGCACCAAGCCTTCACACAGTCTCTTACAATTACTTGCATTAGCCTTGCAAGCCTAACACAGTATGCACAAATCACTTACAACTCTTGATCGCATAGATCCAACTCTAGCACTTAGCACAGTGGACTACTACTAGGTCTCTTACATCGCCTAACTACTTATTTATACATTACAAAATAGGCCTAAACATGGGTAAACCCATGGGTCGACATCCCATACCCATTACATAATCCCRAATCCCAAAAAAGGCCCTAAAAAGGGTTGAGATCCCATGATCTTCGCTTTATCTTGCGCTCCACCTTCGATAGCCTATCGAAGTCCCAAAATTAGGTCAAACATGACCAAGAATCCTTTAAAACTTGGTCAAGGCCTAACAGGCCCACAACACTCACCTGTGACTCATCCCGAGTCACTCTGATCTGATTAGTTTTGCTTCAAAATCCTTCATCTTGGCTCGAGCTACTTCGACTTGTTTTTGTGCCATGACCTCTTGTTCAATGAACTTCTGGATGACTTCTTCATTGACAGGTCCCTCTAGGCATTGTTCAGCTGCAGTGATGACTTGCTCTAGTTCCACTCCTCAGCCTTTGATCTCTATGAAAAGTTGGTAAGCCTCATCCTGTACAGGTTGGAGCCTCTGAGTTACTTCCATAACTCTTCTCTGAATAGTGTGGACCTGTTGTTGGCCAGTGCATTGCTCTTGGGATCACTTCATTCTTTCCACAGTTGACAGGGGCTTCAACTGTGCCTCTATTGTCTCTACTTTCTACTTTGCTTCCTATATATGTGAGTCTAGTGCCTTCAATTCTAGATTCTCAGTGAGTCACTCATATGTCTGGGCAGTGCGATCACTCAGTTGCTTGCATTCCATGGCAAACACTTTGATTCTTTCAACTGCTCTTCGAGAAGTTGCTTCTCTTTGATCCCTTACATCCTGTAGGGTGTCGGGTACATTGCAAAGCTCTGAGTATGATATTTGTTGTTGTAGTTGCTGGATAGCTTCTGCGAGATGCTCTACCTAATGTGTGACTCAGTCTTTTTTTTGTGGTTCTAATCCTCTCACAGAGTGGAGTGCTCTGTTGACTGCTTCTTTCACTTCTATTTTCTCTGTGAGCAACTGTTCTTTTTCTTGTTGCAGTTGTACTTTCTCTTCTGCAAACTTTGCTTGGAGAGAAACCTTCTCCTATTCTGCAACTCTACGTTGTTCTACGATTACACCTTGTGATGCCGACACCCTCTGCCAACACAACCCGCAGGTCGGAAGGTCCACATCGACACAGGATCTTTCTTTTACCACAGCCCGAA
>SNQJ01S0002806.1:14969-31642 GCA_010110895.2 Picea sitchensis
CTTCTCTTCCACCTTCAGAGCCATCTGATAAGCATCTTCCACCGTTCGGATGGTTACCATGCTCATCTCATCCTGGCTATCATATCTCAAGCCATTCATGTATCTGGAAACCTTTTCATCATCGCTCTCCCGATGACCTGCCCTGATGTTCAGTTTATAGAATTCCTCAGTGTATTCTTTCACTGTCATCAGCTTCTGTCTCAGGTTCTGCATTCTCCTGAACAGAGTAATTTGGTAATCTCTGGGGATGAATTTCGCCTTCATCTTCGTGATCATTCTGACCCAACTCTTGATCTACTTCTTGCCCTTCCAGCGTCTGTCAACTTGTAGTTTATCCCACCACAATGCTGCATGTCCCTTTAATCTCGTGACAGCATGCTTGACTTTCTTGTCTTCCTCAACATCTTCATAGTCAAAGTATGTGTCCAGAGCTCTAATCCAGTCTAGAAGCTCCTCTGCATCCAAGTTTCCCTCATAAACTAGAATGTCCATCTTTTCTCTTGCACCCATCCTTGCAATAGCTCTGATCAAACATTCGTTTGATGCATCTTCTGCTGCAACTTCTTCTTCTCGTTCAGCCTCAGCTTCGCTTTCGGAATCACTAAGATCCCCATCACTGACTGTGCATCTTTGCGTTGTCTCCATGTCTTCGAGTCTAGCTCATAGATCACACATCTCTCTCTCCATAGCTGGATATGTCATCTCCCTGCCTCTTCTTCTCGGCATTTCCCTATCCCCTGGTGGATCGGGTGTCTGTCTATCCCTTCTCCTTGGCGGCATGGTGAATTCTTCTTCTTCTCTGCTACAGAAATAAAAGAACCTTTATGTGCTCTGATACTAAACTGACGCCGACGCCCTCTACCAACACAACCCGCAGGTCAGAAGGTCCACGTCGACACAGGATCTTTCCTTTACCATGGCCCGAAGAACTCTAAGGCTCTTCTATTTCTCTATCGGGAAATCTACACCCACAACAACTCTCATGGGATCCCCTCTTTACACTTGGGAGATCGGACTTCGCGACTTCGTGAGGTTAGTGGTCGAGCGTTACACTCTCGAATCCCTGAAACCCGACAACAGTCAGCGTTGACCTTTTCCCTTTCCTTTCGGGACTTCCCTTATCACAATTTCGACACTCGCGACATCGAAAAACTCGTTTCTCCGATTCCCAACTCCCGATTTTCCAAAACTCCGATACACTTTGCAAGGTTGACTTTTCAATGCTTCACCTCATCAGCATTTCGGACTTCGCGGTATCACAAATCCTGATGTAATATTTTCGGAGCTTTATCCCATGAAAATTCGAAATGGCGTGCCACCTGTCCACTCGCTGACTCCTATGGCCCCACACTATTCTCTTAACCGTCGGGATATCGCATTTCGCGATTTCGCGATTCTCGTTGCAATGTTCACAGGGACTTCCGCCCACGAAACCCTGATATAAGTATCCATGAGTAAATCTGACGGCCCTTGTGGCTCAAATATACGGTCCTGCCCCTCATGAGATTTGAACCTCTTGGGAATACTCGCGGTAACGCCCTTGCTTCTCTGTGATATCTAACGGCTCACGAAAGTTTGCGAATCCTCCTTAGAGAATTCCAACCGTCTGTTCTTGTTATGAGAACCTCTGCACAACCGACTGAGCTACTTATTTCCACAGAACTCGCCCTCCTGCGCGCAAACTTACGACACCTCTTGCCAACTTCAAGATACTTGACCTGTGCAACCCTTCCAACGATTATAAGTCTTTATCCCTTCTGAGCTTCCTTTTAACTTTGAGTCTTAGAAAGACTCTTGCGCACACTCCTTGCGGCAACCTTCAAACACTTCTAAGTGTTGAATTCTTTCGACTCTGCGCACACCTGTAGCAATAGTCTCTCAACAGTTCACTCAGGTTCGCAACCCTGAAATTTTCCTTAGACTGCGCACTCCTTGCATGGATTCTATGCCTGTCTGCACCTCGGAGTGAATGAGAACATAAGCTATCTCTATCTGAACCCTTTGCCAATGCACTCCTTGCGGACACTTCGACTGGACTCCTTGCAGGAATCCTTGTTCAGATAGATAAACAATTGAAACTCATTCCTTCTTCCTTTTAGACTTCAAACTCATACATGAAATAATATACATAGCATATAAATCAAATGTATAACAGGAAGCAAACATTCATGAGCATGTCATTCAACATCAATACACAGAGAACAAACACAAAACCATGAATTTGAATCAACCTCTTTCTATTAATCCAAATGTTTGTACATGGGTGTTCTTACACAGCTCTCTGCTTCTCTTCTATGCTCTTCTTTTTCTGCTTCATAATAATATTACAATACACAATGAGGGTGTCTATATCCTGTTTCCCTCTTGCGCTCTAAAACTGTCTAATCTAGAATTGAATTCCACCTACCTGCATTAACTAATTTAAATGCCTTCTACCTACTAAGGGTGAGAGCAAATCACTCAAGGTCTATTTACATTATACAAGTGTGCCTTTTCTTAATGACTTCATTTAAGATTGCGCAACAAATCCAAGAGAAATTCAAATTTTGTGCTAGCTTGTCCAGCTGTCTTTTGCTTCCATGTTGGCTCGATTGATGTTGGTGATGCTCCTGCATCACCTTGCACTTGCTTCAAGGCCTAGGTGGCTTGTTCTGTTTCTTATTGTGCACAACGAAGGTAAGCTTCAACCACATCATCTAGTCGACAGAGTTGGGTTGGCTCATCTCCCAACTCTGGTTCTCCTGATGGCAGGGGCGTAGTGGACACTGCACGGCTGGACTGAAGAGCTTGTTGTACCCCTCAGAATTCGACCTTAATTCTATCGTACATTTCCTCCTGCTTAGCTTCTTGTTTCTCCATGATTTCCAGCAAATCATTTTTTAGGGCTGCTATGATGAAGTCAAAATCATCAGTAGTGAACACAGTCTTCATCTTGCTCACGGTGGCTCTGGATTTCTTCCGGGAAGAAGGTTTCAGGGGAGAAAACTTCCTCTTCTTTAGGGGATCGATCTCATCTCTAGGCAGTGTTACTTTGCCTTACTTTTGTTTAGCTCCTTTTCCATTTATATTTTCATCATCACCCCATCGATCAGGTGATACATAAGAAGTCTTTCCTAAGGCGTTGCTTAAGTCTTGGACCTCTTCAGTCTTCTTTGTTCTGTTGGGTCCGGGTGTATCATGTTCTTTGTGCATGGTCTCTGGGCTATCAAGGTCATACATCTCTACAGGGTTTGCCGAAATAAGTAGGTCTACTGACCAGTCCTTGGTGATCTCCTAGAGGTCCTCTTCCATGAGTTTGTAGTACGACTGAATCTGCTCCTTATGTTCATCGGCTCATGCTGTAAGGTATATGAAGTGTCGATCTACGCATAACTACATCAAGGGTCAGAACCTCTATAGGGTGTTCGAAGTCATGCGAGGTTCAACTTCGATGGCTCTCTACAACTGAAGGTAATATGTTTGAAAAACAACGTTCTACTGCCACTGTTTGTTCATATCACTCAAGTACCAGAGTGTAGTGAACTTCATAGCAAGTGGCTCGAATGGTTAAATATCTGGAAAGGTCGCACCTTCCGGCATCTCCCAGGCAACAAAAGTGATGAGGATCAAGAGCCATCTAAAGTGAACCTCGTAGCCATGATCCTGTGCTTCGTGGCCGTCTAGTTCCAACTAATTAACTAGGTAATTCACCCAGTTCATCTGTATACCTTCCACACACTTCCCTGCAAGGTCAATGACAAAGCCTGTGACCTGCGTAGGTTTGTTCTTCCTTACTAAATTTTCAGCTATTAGCTAGCAGGCTAGGTGCACTGCACCATTCTGGATGGAGGCTAACTTGCAGCCTCGTGTTCCCTTTTCAACATCATCGTAT
This sequence comes from Picea sitchensis, assembly GCA_010110895.2. Taxonomy (NCBI): domain Eukaryota; kingdom Viridiplantae; phylum Streptophyta; class Pinopsida; order Pinales; family Pinaceae; genus Picea; species Picea sitchensis. The sequence goes on from SNQJ01S0002806.1 coordinate 18,841, forward strand.
GTATCCTTGATTTTCTGTGCTAGTGCACGATCTATGGCTTTTCTTGGATATAACTCCTGCGGGTCAGGTCCTTGCATACTTAATCCTGTAATCCTATGGATCAACGTCAGATCGACTATGATACGGAGGTCTATCCATAAGTAGCTGCCATGGTAACATGAAAGAAATAGTTTGACATAGACGTTGACTTCCTGGTGCCTTCCAAAGTGTGGGATTTTCATTACATTTAATAGGGTGGACTGCGCGAGGTTCATCATCCATGGTTGGGGGATTATATTTGAGTTCTTCCTCTTTGTATTGGTCAGGTATTTATACGGGGTGAGCATACTATAGTTCTTGTGATCTCTGATTTTGAAGTCACTGAATATCAACGTTCCAATCTTGTCCTGCTGCACTCGAACTGCGTGTATCCCCTTCGGGAGGTACGCAGTAACCATGGTGTACTCGAAATCTCTTGGCACACTATATCGACTCACTGCGTTGACCAGAGGCGGGATGTAGTCGGGAAATATGGTTGGGATCAACTTTTCATTGGCTAGGTCATCTCTGTGTTTGGTTCTATTTTCCGGTGATGGTCAGGATGGTCTGTCTCTGCGAGAAGTCGGCGAAGAGGCTTGCACTCCTCTCATCGATGACACTTGTACACTCACAGACATCACTCTTTTAGACATGACTCTCTCAATCATGAGTTCGAAGAGTACTTCCTTCACAGACTCTTCAAGTGCGCTAAGTTCTTCGGACATACACGCTCGTGGTTGAATATCTCAGGTTCGAAGAGTAACTGCTCAATGCAATGGGATGGATGGAAATAGCGTGATGATCACTATGGGAAATCAACTATTCTGCGATCTTAGATAGTCACGATTGGAAAAAGTGTTCTCGTTGCATGGTGCAGCGGGATAAATAGATAACTTGGAAACAAGTCTCTTGCAACAAGTGAGAAGCCTTCATTAATTTAGTTCAGTTTGTTATGGCGCGGTCCAAACGGTCTGGTCGCAAACTTTCTGACCATAAATTCCTTTCTACCCATTTGGATCGTCGGTCTAACGATTATACTGTTTCCAACAGCTAAGTTGATTCTCCATGGCAAAGTTCCATGTGATGCAGTTCTGATATCCCGACGAAGTTCCAATTTGGCAAATTCTCCTTGTGTGAAGTTCCCTCTGGAACCTTCTATAACTTTACAATCTTCGCTCTCTTCTTATTTAGTTTTCGGGCCTTCTTCTCAGTGAGATTTGTCTCGGTATTCCTTTTTCCATTTTGATTCTTATCTTCTTTTGGYAGAGTAACTTCACGCTATTGAGATTATTTCCTGGAAATCAAGGGTAATACTTCATCTTTAGCTAGAATAGGTACTTCAGTCTTATGTGGGTCTTCTAGTGTTCTTCCCACTTCGACATCCAAGTCTCTAGTTTTAAATAGCTTTKCTTGGTTCTCCTATTCTTCAATCAAGTGTGCAATCGTCCTAGACATGAAATCTTTCAACTCTTGCTTCTTTTGTTCTAAGACTTCTTCTTCTTTCTTTCTGGCCTGATCTCCTTCAATCCAAGGTTTCCCTAGTAACATAGCAAATGGAGCGTTGTTCTCAATAAATTTAACAACTTCAAATTCTTCCTCTGTCGAAGTTCCATGAGCACTCATAGATATTTGGGTAAGTCTTCCACATAGGGTTATCATCTTTCCTATGAATAATCCTATTCCTCCCAATGAAGGAATCATAGCAGGATCCCCTAAAAGTTACCAAGTTCTTTCTGTCATGATATTCATCTGTGTTTTCTCATCCAAAACATAGTCAATGTCAAAGTCTCCTATTCTTGTTTCAATGCACTCTTTTTCTTTGAATATCTCTGATAAGATAATATGTCGGTGGTCATTCAGGGTTTCTTTCACCTGTAGCAACACGTTTTCTGATTCTTTCTGGGGATCTTCCATAATATCAGTTGCTTGAACTTTCTTGTGGTCTTCTTGTCTCATATTCATCCTTTCAACCTTAGCAATCATTCTAGGGAAATCCAAAACTTCATGGTCCATAGCTTTGCAACAGAGGCAACTAGGTCTTCTACCAGAGCATTCCTTAGCCAAATGTATCGGTATTCTGCAAATATAACAAAGGGTTAATCCCCTCTTTCTCTTAAATGATCCCCCACCTTTCCTATACTGCGCACTAGGATTTCCTATACTGCGCACTAGGATCATGGTAGCTAACTTGCAAAAACTTATTTCTAGGATCCTGCATCCATTTGTTAGTCCAAACATTCTCTCTATGCATAGGTATAACATATATTTCACTATTCTTATTAGATCTACTAATATCAAATCTCATTTCTTTCATTAGTGCCCTAATTTTCAAGTCAGGACAAATCTTATCAAACATACCTAGATTCATATTTTAGAAACAAAAATTTCCACTAATCTTATCTTCAACAGAGCACAAAGTTTCTAGATCTAAGACTTTTCACTATTCTTACCTATATCAGAGCACTAGGTGTTCAGATCTTACCTCTTTTCTTCAGATTGGACTTATTTTCTTAGCACAGAGCTTCATAGATCGAGTAGAATATTGCACACTAGAGAGACAGATATACACACAGAGCTTTCACTATTTCAGGTCAGATCTTTGCACAAAGCTTCTTCTTCCTCAGTTCCTAGTAATTACAGTTTCATGTCCCGACAATCGGAACCATTTGTTGGCAGAGGGTTAGACCCAGGGTTCAATGCTACAACAACGCACCAAAAAAACTCTAACTACCGGCCCTTTCGGCAACACCTATGAAGCAGATGAAGACTCACCTAAGGTAGAGGCAGGGGTGGCTGCATGACTCAGATGTCTACAACCTTAGTTGGGATACAGATCTGTGATTCTAACACTTAACATAGCAGTTCAACAGTTAGCATTCATCAATATCTAGTGTTATTTATAGAGCAGTTAAACCCTAATTACAGAGTATCATAGTATTTATTCATATCTAAGGTATTTAAGCACTTAGCATGTGTACATAAGTCATATCTAACACCCATCCATATTATTAATCACTAAGAATCAATAGATCTATCTATCATTCATCTATATTAAAGCACTAAGAAAGTAAACACATAAACACATCAATAAATCGTACAAAACATAGCAACACAACATGTACATGGTTCACCCCCACCCTAGGGCTACGTCCACCAATTCTTCTCTTCTTTATTATATTTGATCAAGCTTCTTACAAGCACATAGCATCCAAGTTCTACTCCATAGAAGAGAGAAGATCTGTGCGCACTCCACCAGATCCTCCTTCTTTTAGCTAGGGTACAGCACAAATTCTTCACACAGTCTCTTACGATTACTTGCATTATCCTTGCAAGCCTCACACAGTATTCAAAAAGCACTTACAACTCTTGATCACATAGATCCAACTCTACCACTTAGCACGTAGGACTACTACTAGGTCTCTTACATCGCCTAGCTACTTATTTATACATTACAAAATAGGCCTAAACATGGGTAAACCCATGGGACGACATCCCATACCCATTACATAATCTCAAATCCCAAAAAGGGCCCTAAAAGGGGCCGAGATCCCACGATCTTCGCGTCATCTTGCGCGTCACTTTTGATAGCCTGTTGAAGTCCCAAAATTAGTTCAAACATGACCAAGAATCCTCTAAAACTTGGTCAAGGGCCAACAGTAAAGTTAAGTTGGGTTCCCAAGGCCTCTTGAAAACTAGTCCAAAATCGTCCCGTAAACACAAATCCTCTATCAGATATAATTCTCTTAAGCACGCCATGAAGCCTCACAATCTCACTGGTTAAAACTCTAGCTATGTTAGGTGCCTAATACGTCGTACGCATAGGAATAAATGTAGCACTCTTCATCAAAATGTCGACTACCACAAAAATTGAGTCATGTCTCCTTTCCGTGAGTGGCAATCCAACAATGAAAGCCATCGAATGACCTCCCATTTTGATTCTGGAATAGCGTGTGGCTGTATTAATCCTGTTGGATGTCTATGTTCAGCCTTCACCTATTGATATTCTAGACATATTGCCACATAGTTGACTATGTCTACCTTCATTCCTTTCTAGAAAAATAAGGGTTTAAGGTATTCCCTCATCTTCGTGACTCTGGGATGAGCCATGTACACCGATCTATGAGCCTTGTTTAGGATCAAACTCCACAACTCGTCGTTGGGCAGTACGTAAATTCAATTTTTAAATCTCAATAATCCGTTGTTGTCCACACTAAATCCCTCAAACTTTGGCACCATAATTATGTTTTGTCCAATAAAATCCTTGACCTCTTTGTACCAGTCATCGTCGCACTGTAAAGTTAGAATATTTTCATGTAGATTCGTCTAAAGAAGCATCACCAAAAATATGTGTGGTCTCTGACTCAACGAATCAGAGACTCTCTTCACTGTTCATTTTATATAAGTAATATTGAAACCGTACTCACTAAGAAATTCCAACCGACGTTGTTGTCACGCGTTCAAGTCGCTTTGCGTAAAGATGTGTTGTAGTCCACAATGGTTCATTTTTAGTTCAAATTTTTGTCCAAAAAGGTAGTGTCTTCAAACTTTCAAGGCATAAACAATGGCTAACAACTCCAAATCATGTGTTGCATAGTTCTCCTCATGCCTTCTCAACGTTCTTGAGATGTAAGTGATCACTCGACTATCTTGCATCAAGACTCTACCTAAGCCTTCCTTGGATGTGTCAGTGCATACCAAGAAGTCCATGTCCATGTCAGGGACCTTTAGTATCAGTGTTGTTGTCAACATATCCTTGAACCTCTGAAATGCTTCTGTTCATTTCTTGGTCCAAACAAACTTCTTATTCTTATTCTACAATTTTGTGATTGGATTTGCTATATTCAAAAAACCCTCGATGAACCGTCAATAATATCCCGCTAAACCAATGAAGCTACACACTTAGGGGACATTCATTGGCCCAGGCCATTCTAGAATAGCCTCAAACTTTGTTGGATCCACAATGATACCTTCATCGAAGATTACATGCCCTAAGTAGTGAATCTTTGATTGATAAAATGAGCGTTTCGACAGCTTCCCAAAAAATTTGTTCTCTTGTAGACACTGAAGCACCAAGTGCAAGTTCTCATCATGCTCCTCCATCGTCTGAGAGTAAATCAAAATATCATCAATGAATACTTGGATGAATCTATCCAAGTATTCACGGAACACTCTGTTCATAAAACTCATAAATACCCCTGGGGTGTTCGTCAGTCCAAATGATAAAACAGTAAAATCATAAAGTCCAAACCTCATCTTAAAGGAGGTTTTAGGGATGTCATCCTCCTTGATCTGTAACTAGTGATACCCTGATCTCAAGTCGATCTTTAAAAACACCATCGCACCCTTCGTCTGATGAAATAGATCATGAATCATTGGCAACCGATACTGATTATTGATCGTTGTCTTTCTCAATTGACGATAGTCAATGCAGAGTCTCCACAACCCATCCTTCTTCTGTATGAGGATAACAGGCACAACCCATGGTGACACACTTGGACGTATAAGTCCTATGTCCATCAACTCCTTCAGTTTCATTCTCAACTCTTGTAACTCTGGGTCCGACATCCGATAAGGCATTCTTGCTATCATTTCAGTTCCTGGTTTTAGTTCTATGGTAAATTCCAATTCCCTCTCAAGCGACATCCCAGGTAACTCTTGAGGGAAGACATCCACAAATTCTCTTACTACCGGAAGGTTTTCTATTCCTTTCGCGATGCCCTTTTCATTTAACGCAAATATCGCATAAATACTAAATATGTTACGCATGCTTTTCTGTAGTTTCAAGGAAGAGATGAACCTCAAACAAACTCCCTAGTTCCAACCCACAATCACACGTCTCTGTCCCTCATCATTGACCAAGCTCAATCATTTTGTCTTACAGTTGAGTATTGTATCGTGTGATTCCCACCAGTCCATATTGATCATGTCGTCATAATATCTTAATATCATGTCATAGGTCAAACTTCATTATACTATCCCCAGATTAAAGTGACAGTTCATACTCCTTTCCTCCAACCATCCAGTTGGCACCTGAGGTCATTTCGACGCATATAAACTCGTCCAGACAAATTCCCTTTCCTAAAACCCTTTAGCATGGTAAGAAATAGTGCTCTTTGAAGCACTAATATCTAACAATACTAAAAGTTCATTTGGCAATGGCACCTGACACCTCGAGCACCTTGCACTGGTGCTTGGCCTGACGGTTATCCACTGCAGTCAATTCTTCCTCAACAATGAGGCCTACTAGAATGCATCATGCAACATCTGAGGAATTTAGACCCTCGCTTTCACAAGGAACTGGAGTTAATGCCACACACAAAATTGTTGACCTCCACCTTCTCTGTGTTCATATGCGGGGCATACCGGAGTATTTGATCTCATAATCTGGCACCGTATGACCACTTTGTCGTAAGGCACGAAACTCGTCAAGCTGACACTTGATGAATTCCTATGACATTTACTTATCGTGGAACCGTTCATCGAACCATTCCCAAAACACAGCTCTGACGGTATGTCTAACTGAGGTAGGAGTGTCTTCCACCTTAGAAGAGAATTCCCTTGTAGCTGAAGAGCGCCATGCAAACCTTCGTGCTAGAGGTCGTAACCGCGAAGTGTGAAGCACATCGCCTTGTTCTCCAACCATGCCTTAACGGCTGAGCCGTCCATGGGAATCGTGAACATGGGAACTTAATATTCTAGATTTCCTCACGAATGCTACCAGTACTTGTTGGGGCATGCTTTGGACCCTTAGGGGTACAGGTGTCATGGCCTTATATCAATACGAACAGTTTTTCAAGGCTCCAACATTTTCCTTGCAGATCCTCATCTGACCAAACACATCCCTTATAAAAATCAACTCCTACCCATGGACTTATTCTTATCCTTAGGGGTTAGACACCTCTAGCACGTGTGCTACTAGAGGTGTCGTGCCTCCTCCCCTGGCACCACATCGTGAATCTCTACGGTGTCATCTAACCGTGATTAACGCTTGGGAAGGTTAAAGTTTTAATTAGCTCTAGGTTATTGCTCAAGGGTTTACTGCAATGGAAATCATGGCGACCCACAGTCTTAGGGTTGAACCCGCTCTGATACCATATGTAATGACCCTAGTCGTTACGACAACATGTGATGCAAAACAAGTGAAAAAAAAAATTTGCAGGAAGGTAACAACAACAACTGTCGATCAACGCAACTCGACGATGAACACAACGCATGCAATTCAGGCAATAGACAAATCAACAACCCAACACACTAACGTGTTACCGCTAGATGTAACCTATGAAAATCAATAGACAAATAAAAACGACTACCCGCCTATCCTATCCTAGAAGGTTAGGACCTCTAGGACACATAAGCCACATCAATCAATCCAACACAACAACTTCCACGATGAGTAGCTAGAACCCTCCCGGCGAATGAGAGACTGTTATTAAACGTTACAATCAGGTACAACCTCATAATCAAAAGCAACAACATCCACATCGGAAGGCACATGACCCTAAGCCAGGTTTCATATGCGCTATCAATCAACGTGCGCAATGATCCCAACTTAAGGATCCAAGTTTCCATGGTGTGATGAGCGCACATGAATCTCACGTGCAATCAAATCTAACCCTATAACACACACAACTAATGCGTCGAGGTACCAACTGCTACTGTCAAAGTCCTAATCTACCAATTAACTTGTTCATCGAAAGCAACGTAATATGGAGATGAATAACACCTAAATAATGTCGTTTCATTTAGAACATCTTATAAAATCTTGGAAACACTCTAAGGGTTATTCATGGAATAATTACTTTAAGAACTAATGAAATGTAACATAACATGCACTTTTAAAAAAAAATACCCTAATGCATTTAAGATTTGAAACCATGGTGTGGATTAAACCATTTTGAAATTTTATTCTTAAAAATAAATCAATAACAATAGAAAGATAATCACTATTTTTGTTGAAGACAAAAAGGTGAGATATACTACTTGTATAACTATGTCTAAAGAAAATCACCTAACACAAATTGGTCATGGTTTATTTAAAAATAAATAAAATTATATAATAATTTTAATGGGTGGTTAAAAGATCTTCTGATTGTTAAAGGATTTTGGGTTGCGGGTTATTTATGTAGAGATCAGGGATGTACAACATCTTAGAGAGCGGTTGAGAATCTATGTTGCTCACTCAAATAATTGGGAACTCTACTAAAATCACCAAGGATTTTATGCAACTCAATTGAATGGTTTACCTTATTCTTTTCAACTTGGCGTTTTTCTCTTCAACCATTATATTCTTGCCTCAATGTGTTTTTTCGATCAAAATTTGATACGTACAGTGGCCTACAGGGATTGTTGCACATATTTGTTTTCGATATAATATCAAATTGGTCCAAAGATACAAAGCCAAAAGTGTGTGCATAAAGTAATGGAGTTATGTGGTGAGTTTGCAACTCAAGAATTGGAATTTAGTAGGGTTGAAAGGTTGTACAGTATAGCTATCTCTACTGTGATTGTTAGCAGATGGTGTTGAGAGCAAGTTCTAGAGGTGAGTCACGACACAGTTGCAGACACCATATGTTCAGCACCTAAAGTTGAACAATGTAGATGTCTTCTGTAGTCCAAACCTTGTGGAAGTTACACAGATTCAACCTACGCTTCTACCTACTGTAATTAACCACTCAAATATTTCCACAGACCACAATGCTCTCCCCCTTGTGCATCATAATAAACTAACCAATGTATCGATGTCTGACAAAGATAAATTATGGGATTTCACTGAGTTAATTTCTGGAAGGGATGCAAAGACGATTCGTAAAAGAAAAACAGAGAGATAGTTTTGGGAAGGACGCAGAGACTATTCATACGGGAAAAACGCAGATCCAGTTTCTGGGAAGCACGCAGAGACTAGTCACAAAGGAAAAACATTGAAAAGAACACATGTTTGTTTGTTGAGGCCGTAATTGGCATCGATAATACAAAAAACATAAAACGAAAACCAAGCATGTGAATAGGTAAAATGATAACAATCTAATAAAAACCATATTGCGCTATATTAAATATGGTTTCCAAGTGATTCCATAGACCCTAAACACCGTTGAACAATAATAAAAAAACATTGAAATTTTTTATGGGAAGTTTAATGATGCGACCGCGCCACCTAATACAACTTAGCTCGATAGCTGCATGCAGTCGTTCAACAATTGAAAGGTTCTGGGAAGAGATGAGGGAATCTTTGTGCCTTGCATCAATGGAAGGTGCCTTGCATTTGGCCTTTGCTTTGTTTCTGGTGCAACTTTCATGAAATTACAACCATACTAAGCATCGACTGCAACGATTAACAAAAACGTGAAATACATTGTCTTTCCATCGTAGAGGAACATATACAACACGTGTAGCTAAACGGTACTAATACAGAAAAATTGCAAATTATCAATTGGAGTTATATAGATACGAGGGAGAGTGAACAAAAATCTATCACCATTATTGCAACATCACAAACAACATTTTCTTTATTATTCCCCTACCTACATCAGTAAAAAATATAAAAGTTAGCAGATTATAAAAGAAATATATATTAAATTTCCCAAGGCTATGAAATTATGTTGTAATCAGTGCTGCGAAAAATGAAGCTTAGAACGTAGAGACCAATTCTCCGATGAGGGCAAAGGAAGGTGCATTCCAAAGGACGGTGCATTCCAATAATCTCAGCAGCGGGAAGGAAATATGAATATGCATACTATATAATAACATATAACAAATACCAACAAAAGTTGTATAATTAGAAAAGGAACGACCCATAATAAAAACCATTAATCGCATAGAAATAAAGAAGAATTCCATTGTACAGAATAAGGAATTAGCTGGGCAATCACAAAAGAAATTGGCTAAATAAAGCAACCAGATTCGCAGAGCAATGAAGTGGTTTTGTTGTACACAATAAGGAATTTGTCAGGCAAAGAAATTATGCTTCACTTATTATCCATGCACAGGAAAGAAAGGCATTTGAATCTAAATATTTACCACTAGAGTGAAAGATAGTCGATTCGGCTCCTGGCCAACTGCTCAGGCACAGACTAATAACTTAAGGGATAAAGGGATAGAAGATAAAAACGCAATAAAAATAAATAAACTCAGAAATATAAAATTTTAGTGACCCTTTTGCAATTTCACACGGCGTGCTATCACCCAGATAGAAATTCATATGCATCATTAAGCGAGCCTTTTTCTTTTAACATCATCTATGCAAGCGATTTTTCGACAATATAGAAATGCATGAATAAGAAATTAAGCTATTATTCAATATAAATTATGCACAAGCGTACCATAGCCAAATGCGAAGAACTGGAAGTGATTGTACCATACTCGCGCTCCGTCCAACTCCAAATTTCTGACCGATGTGACCTCACCGGTACCTCCCAGCCAATGTTAGGGGTACTCTTCTTATGCTTGAGCCCCCCGAGCCGCAAAGGGACCATGCAAACAATAACAGAGAATGCTAGCACCCAGCTCGCCTCGCAAGGTTGAGCTACCATTCGTTACCCGAGCTGGGTATCCCAACTCCCACAAGAGAAAGTTCAGTCAAGATGAAATTTCAGCAGTGTAACGTTACACAAGCCAGATCTGTCTATACTACTCCTATGCCATTTCTTTTATAGAGTTTCTTAGTCATTAGTTTCCCAAACCGTCATTAGATTCCTTTTTCATTTATTTAATTAGTAAAAACCTTCCCTGTACACATATCGCCCGATCCCCTAGTTGCACCAGAAAATCAATTTATTAATTAATTAAATATTCCTATTTCCCTCACCCGCCTAAAATCATTCCTAAAAACGCTCCTCGGTCTCCCAAAATTCCCTTACAATTCTTAAATGACTTACGCCTTACTAAATTCCTAGTTGAGTTTATAAATAGAAAGTTCCAAGGCTAGATTCATTACTAATTTAGACATTCATCTTTATCGTTAAGTTTCCCATTTTCTTTAAGTTTCCCTTTTTCTTTAAGTTTCCTTTTCTTTTAAGTTTCCCCACTTTTTCTTTTCAACAAAAATCAATTTAGCAAGTGTAGATAAAAACAACCATTTACCCTTTATTAAATTTAACCCTCCATTATAATTTTTACTTTAATAATTAAGTTTGAATTTCTTACCCTCCTTCTTGTTACATGTTTATTTAGTTTTTCTTTATCCACATGTTCTATTTAGACCTAGGTTTTAATTACACTAGGTTGGGCGACAAATTGTTTTAAGGGAAAAAAAATAGTTATTTAAACTTTACGTATCACATTATTATTTTAAGGCCAACCAGGTCCTAAGGAGGCATAGTTTTTTGGGCACTAGGTTTATTAACTTACCATTTAAAATCGCTACATGCCCTTCAGGATGCACTAAGTGCTCCAAGGGTGCCACTCGCCTCTTTCTGTTTTATTTATGCGACATGCTCTTCAAGACACACTACATGATCCAAGGGTGGCACTCGCCTTTTGACTTAATTTGGTAGACGTCAAACCCCTGGAGTCAATACTCTGTTAGGTGATATTATGGGAGACTAAGGGCCTCTAAGGAATAAGTCCCTTGCCTTATTGCGCACCCCTTAGAATCATCATGAGCGATTGTCACAGTCTTCCCTCACGGAATCGTGGGTCGTCTTGAACTAGGCAATCATTAACCTACATTTCGCGCCACGATGAGAGTTCTAGTAGGCTGTGGATGGGTTGATTCCACACCTCTCCCTTAATGTCTTTGGTTGTCATGCGTGACCCCTTTACTCCAAATGTGATTCTGGTCGACAAGCTATCGTCAGCCTCCATCCATCAATAAATCATGTCAGTAATAATAATCAATCATCATAACATCTAATCATATGTACATATTTCACATCAACAACATTCAAACCCTAAAATTTCAATCCCTGACTCAATGCCTATGCATTCTCGATGTCCAGAGTCCTATACACTCAGGAGAACCCAGTCAATAGCACTTGTCTATGTAAATACAACAAAATAACATATCATCAAATCCACCATATCTCATAATCATAATCAAAACAACCAATAGTATAATAACCCACATCACTTGCACGCAAGTGTCCTCAAAGAATAAGTTCGCTCAGTGCACTCAAGAGAGGGATGTTACATTTGACAACTTCTCATCATATTTTAATAGTGATTTTTTGCATAGAATATTTTTTTAATTGTACAATCTTCCAAGGATGTACAATTAAAAATAATTATAATTAGGATTTTAAGAAGGGAGTGAAAATACATTTTGTTAGTTTGAGCTTGGATTTGGATCATCTAATTATTTTTTCTATATATTTATATTTTTTTGTAAGTTTAGTTGTAGGGAGAAAGGTTGTTAAGGTTTTGAAAGAGAATGGAGTGCAAGAATTTCGTATTTTGGAGAAAATAAATCTAATCAAGGGGAGGATGATAATGCACAAGTTTATTGCATTGACAATAGAAGGTGGTGCAGGTTAGGTAGTAGGTGTTGGCGGTAATAGGTTGAATCTCATCTAGGAACTGGCCAACAAGCACAACCTTCACACTTAATATTATGATTTAATAACAACACAACATTCAATAGTCATATAACCATAGGTACTACTCAAATTAAAACACTATGTTTTAGCAATAATAACATAGAAATTAACATTCAAACTAAAATCAACATTCACAACTCTTTTACTTACAATATAAGATTATACAATAAAATTAAAATAAACTATATAACATCAACCAATGTTAACTCTAAAATATATATAATTTTAATTTAATCAATTTTCTTTAATAAAAA
>SNQJ01S0002806.1:39767-62257 GCA_010110895.2 Picea sitchensis
TTATGTCTATACAATCAACTAGTTTATGCAGCCTCTTATTGTAACATCTGTACCCTTTATTGTTTGTAGCATAACCCAAGAAGATACCTTCATCAACCCTGTCATCATATTTGCCAATATTTTCATCAATGTTCTTGATATAACACCTACTCCCAAAGATTTTAAAATGCTTGATTGAACCAGGTCTTCCAAACCATAGTTCATAAGGAGTCTTGTCACTATGTGGCCTAAGATGAGCTTTGTTAAGGATATGAACAGTTGTATGAATTGCTTCTACCCAATATGTCTGAGGTATGTTCTTTTCATTCATCATTGATCTTTCCATTTGCTGTATTGATCTATTCTACCTCTCAACAACTCCATTTTGTTGTGGAGTCCTTGGAATTGTGTGCTCTCTTTTGATCCCATGTTTATCACAGAACTCTTTGAAGTTACATGAACTAAAATATCCTCCTCTATCATACCTTACAACCTTTAATCTTTTTCATGTTTGATTCTTAGTCAGAGCCTTAAACACTTTGAATTTTTCAAATGCTTCAAATTTTTCCTTCAAAAAGGCAACCCATGCTAGTCTAGAATAATCATCAATTATCAACATAAAATAATTTTCTTTTCTTGTACCTTGTTTCCTTGATGGTCCACATAAATCCATATGTACTAACTAGAGAGATTTTTCTATTGAAGGAAATTTTTTGGATTTGAACTGAGTGCAAGTAAGTTTTCCAATCTGGAAGGTTTACAAATAGAGTCGTATGGTTTTGATATCTTCAGAAGATCTTTTACTGCCCCATTGTTTTTTAGCTTGATTATATCATCAAAATTTAGGTGTCCAAGTCTCCTATGCCACAACCAACTTTCATCATATTTGCTTAAGTGGCATTCTTCTTTTTCTTCTTTTAACACATAGACATTGGTTTATGTTCTTATCCCTTTTGCAACTAGCTGTCCTGAATTCACAGATTTTATTGTATAGTCTTTAGAGGTAAAAACGACTTCACATCCTCAGTCACAGACTTGACTAACACTAAGAAGATTATGTTTCAGACCTTCTACAAACATCACATCTTGAGCTTTCCCTTTGCCATTACTCAAACTTACCATTCCTTTACCTTTTATTTTTCCTCGTGCATCATTTCCAAAAGTTACATTCCCTGATTTGCTATCACTTAGAGTTAGAAACTTACTTTTGTCTCCAGTCATATGTTTGGAACATCCACTGTCAATATACCAAGGATTCTTTTGTCTTTGGGCTGATAACACTAGTCCACACTTGTCATCTTCCTTCTTCTTCCAAACCTTGACATTTTCAGTAGTGGGGATCAAATCTGACTTGTAATTCTTTAAGTGATAGTCTGCAGCTTTATGTCCATAATTATGGCAGTTGTAACATTTTGGTTCACGGAATAATAGATCATAACAATTGTTATGCTCATAACTATTGTTGTGTTTCACCTGTGTTCTTCTCCCAGTCATCACATGATTTATAGTCTATGATTGTTTGTTGCTTGGTTGTCTCAATCTTTGTAGCGGCAGATAATTATTCCTTGAAAAACTTGATTGCTCATATCTAAATATTAAAGAATAGTGTATAGCTTTGTGACCAAAATTAGAGCAGAAAAAACAATAACCATAGAAAAAAACTTTGTACCTTGAAAATTTTTTTCTTCTTTGAGGAGGTTGATTTCTTTCATGCTGATAATATCTCTGATCTACGGATTCGGTTCTGGTATTTTTTCTTTCATTCCTTCTTGGTGGTTGATTTTCTTTCTTTGTTTCTGTAGAGTGATTGTTGTGAATGTTTGAGGATTTGACAAACTTGATAGGTTCTGTATTACTTGGATGATCACTACTTGATCCTTCTTCATACCCCAATCCAGCTTTCAACTTTGGATTTCTTTGCTAATTTAGAATGGAGTTTAATCCTTCTGAGGCTTTAATACTTGGCAGATTTTGGTGATACAATCCCTTAAATTTCTCCATGTCTCTTCTCGTTTTTACTATCTCTTCTTCTAAGGCTTCACACCTAGCTTTCTTCTCTGACAACTATTGTTTCAGTATGTCTTCTATTTTCTTTGCCTCTTCTAATTCCACATTTCTTTGGCAGTTTGAAGATGCATCACCTTTACTAACTCGGCTTCTGCAAGTCCATTCAAGATAGCATTCATTCCCTTAGCATTAAATCTAAATTCTAAATTATCATCCTTGGAGGCTAGCACAACAGGATTTATGTATCCAATCTCTACTACATCCCAAACATCAACACCTAAGGCCAGCAGGTATGTTCTCATTCTAACCTTCCAAAAGGAAAAAATTGTTCCATCAAACAGAGGAGGCTTACTAGTTGAAGTCCCTTCATGAGTTGTCATGTTTAAGCTTACAGATCTACCTTTAAATAAAAGGAACCCACTCTGATACTAATTGTTGAAATTACTAAGACAATTGAGAGGGGGGGGTGAATCAGTTGCTACTGTGCTTAAACAATTTTAATTTGAATTAAACAATTCTTAAACTTTCTTCAAGTGATCATCAATATTATACAGCATATGGATAGCATAAATAATGAGAATCAGTCACACATAAGATATACACAGAGACATATTTTCACAAGGAAACCCATAAAGGGAGAAAACCTCTTTTTCTTTGAAAGGATAGGCAGTCTTTTAAGTTATGTACATCATCTATAATTGAGCACCAACTCAACATGAGGCTACTACCTCTGTTTTACAAGCTCCAACTTGTTTGAGAGCACCAACTCTCTGGTTTCTCTAGCACCCACTAGAAGGAAGCACCAACTCCCTGAGTGTTCCAGCACCAACTGGATGGAAGCACCTACTTCCAGTTACATAGGCTCCAACTTGTATAACAGAGAACACTTGTTCTCTCTTGCACCCCCCTGCCACCCTGGTTTTTCTGGCCGCAAACCAGATGGAAGCTACAACTCCCTATGTTCAAGCACCCACTTGAACCTCTGAGGAAAAATGTCCTCCCTATCACCTCCCTACCTCCCTGATTACAAATAAATGGTTGAATAACCAACACACAGATAAATCAATTCTTACCAATTCTACATTGTTCTGCAATTCTTCTCTGCTACACTATCCTTCTGCTCTGTTCATATTTGGCTTGACTTTTTGTCTCTGTCTATCTGTTCTCTCTCTGTCCTTCTCATCCTCTTTTATATGTGCACAATCTTCTCTCTTCACCTTTTCTCTTACGTTCATATTTTGTTCCTTCTCTCTGATCTTTCTTCACACTGCACATGTTGTAGTTTTTCAATTCTATAGTTCAACTCATTTTTCAGTCCCAATAGCCAATAGCGCACAGTCTCTATGTTCTTCTTTTATACACAACAATAATGGTAGTTGCACTTCGAATCTTCTTAGGCAAAGAAAATGTCTCAGCAACTGAAACACCAACCAATCAAGAATCATGAATCAGTTTTGCTAACTGATTCGTAACTGTTCAATTAACTATGAGATGGAATAGTAGACCTCCGATCATATTCAAATTCACCTATACCATTGGATTAAAAAAGATGGATCTTGTGCTTATTTCACCATTTCGTAATTCGACATTTCGGCATTTCAGCATTCCTCGTGATGAGATAAACTTGACGCTCCATATCGTGATCCCTGAAACTCCGAAAAAAGAACTTAGTTGTTAGCGCCTTTCACAATTTTGCATTTCGCATTTCGACATTTCGCAATTTCGGCACTCTTGATGTGTGAGTTCTTGACATCTCCAACTCTCGGTATCTAAACCTCCAGTATGGAGTCTTTGGCATTTCGCGATTTCGTATTTCGGCATTTCACGATTTCGACACTCTTGATGTGTGAGTTCTTGACATCTCCAACTCCCGGTATCCGAAAATCCGGTAGATGTGCCTGTTTTAGGATTTTGGGGTTTCACATTTCGCGACTTCGGGACTCCTATGTTGGAGAGTCTTGACTCTTGACTCCTCAATCTCTCGGCAACTAAAACCTACACCAAAAGGTGTTTTCCACATTTCGGCACTTTGTCATTTCGCATGTCGTGAATTCGAGAGGTTAGGTAACCTCGTTCCTTTGACTTTCCAGTCAGCGAAATGACGATCTTTCTCCACGTGTCCTATGGACCCAACGGTTCAGATCTTATAGAAACTTCACGAGCCTTCATCGTGTCTGATCAACAGTCCAGATCAATCCTTGATCCGATGATTAGAAATATATCGTGAATTCACAAGTCCTCGTTGTGCCTGATTCAAGATTTCGACGTTTCACATTTCGTGACTTCGGGACTCTTGTGGTAAGTGTTTGTACACTTCCAACACCCGGTATCCGAAACTCCGATTTCTCGGTCTGCAAAACTCTGAAATGGACTGTGTCTGTTTCACGATTTTGGTGTTTCGCATTTCACGACTTTGGGACTCCTATAGTGAGATTCCTTGATATCTCCATCTCCCGGTATCCGAAATCCCGGTAGCCAAAACTCCAAAATGGAGTTTGACCAACACTTCAATCTTGCCATTCAATCTTCAACAAGCACACCTTCACACTGCGTTCAACTCTATGCTATTTCGCTTACTTTGTTCCTGTTTTTCCATTGATGCATATTCTGATCTTGCCATCAATGACAAGAATAATCTGCCTATTAAACATGCAAACCATCATACTCTACCTTCTGTCTGAAAACATGCCAACAGTTAGTACTTATGATGATGTTAGTATACAAAAGACTAATAATATCTCATATATAAAAAAGATTATAATTCACACAAAAGCCTGGGCATGTTGTTGAGAATATAATATTACGAAATTTAAATTATTCATACAACAATTCACATGTACTATGCTCCAATATAATTATAAATCAAATCAAATTCTTAACCTATATACTCTTGAAATTTATAATTCTTTGACAACTTCTCATCATATTTTAGTAGTGATTTTTCGCATAGCAAAATTGTTTAATTGTACAATCTTCCAAGGATGTTATTCCTCTCTCAAAAATCCATATAAATCCATGTACCTCACCATTTATGTGCGAGTCACTTTCTGTACAATCTTCCAAGGATGTTTTTCCTCTCTCAAACATCCATATAAATCCATCTACCACAGTGTTGATTTGTGAGGCACTTTGAAAAGGTTTTCTCACACATTATGTTTATCATATTTTTATTGTCTCAACATGGTACATATGCTATAGGGAATTGAGGAATCTCAAAAAAGGCCTTGTCCTCTAATTTGTTCGTGTAAATGGGTGGAAGAGAAACCTCATAAGAAAGATGTTGGTTTCCTTGGAGATGCCAAGGTGTCAACATCCTTGGAGAACATGAGTTTTTAGATAATTGAAGAACACTCAATTGACATGTTGTTCATCATATACCACTCATCTCCATCATTGTATGCAAACTTTTCTTTTGGGTATACCATTGGAGGATCCTAAGAAATGCATGGTCTTTAAACCCACTTATCTAAGTAATGCTTAGAGTGGTGTTTGGTTTCCCACATGACCCAATGTCATTGGGTCATGTGATATCGACAAGTTCCATTTATACTTTGGAGATCATTGTTGAGTAGTTTGCTTTGCATGGCCAATGATTTTTATAGAAAATATCAAAAACAGTGGGGTTATGCAATGCTCAACTCTCCAATATACATAATTATCCAATATACATAACTAGTTTCTTGCAAATAATAATCAATGCAAGGATTTAAGGTAATGAAATTGAATTTAGAAAAGGAAAGGAAAATGCATTTTTCTTTCCTTTGAACCTGGAATTAGATTATCTATTTATTTTTCTATCTACTTACCGTTAAATTGAGTTGTAGGGATAAAGATTTCTAAGGTTTTGGCAGAGAATGGAGCATGGGAATTTCTAACTTTGGAGATGGAACAATGAATTAAAGGAAGGCTAAAGAATCATGAGTTTGTTCAAATAATAATAGATGGTGGTGTAGGGTAGGTAGCAAGCATTGGGAGTGATAAGATGAATCCCATATAGGAACTCACTAATAAGAACAACGTTTGCACTTGTTGATATGATTATAATAACACGAAATTCAACATTTATGACCACATGTACTACTCAAACTAAAAAACTATGTTTTGAAAATAATGTATGATTGACATGTTTTTCGTCATCCACCATTCATCTCCATTGTTTGGTGAAAACTTTTTATTTTGGGTATATTATTGAGGATCCTAAAAAATGTGCAATATTTAAACCCATCTATCTACATATTGCATAAAAGTGTCTTTGAAACATAGCAACTCACCATTGAATAGTTTTTGTGCTTGGTGGGTTTTATAGAAGTTGTAAAAAAATTGTGGGTTTGTGCAATGCTCAAACCATCTTAACATAACTATTTAATACTCTAATATGCAACTAGCTTCCCACAAATTGTAGTCAATGTATGGATTTAAGGTAACGAAATTAGGATTTTAAGAAGGGAGTGAAAATATATTTTGTTAGTTTGAGCTTGGAATTGGATCATCTAATTATTTTTTCTATATATTTATATCTTTTTGTAAGTTTAATTGTAGGGCGAAAGGATGCTAAGCTTTTGAAAGAGAATGGAGTGCAAGAATTTATTATTTTGGAGAAAATAATTCTATTCAAGGGGAGGATGATAATGCACAAGTTGCATTGACAATAGAAGGTGGTGCAGGTTAGGTAGTAGGTGTTGGTGGTAATAGGTTGAATCTCATCTAGGAAGTGGCCAACAAGCACAACCTTCACACTTAGTATTATGATTTAAGAACAACGCAACATTCAATAGTCATATAACCATAGGTACTACTCAAATTAAAACACTATGTTTTAGCAATAATAACATAGAAATTAACATTTCAAACTAAAATCAGCATTCACAACTCTTTTACTTACAATATAAGAATATGCAATAAAATTAAAATAAACTATATAACATCAACCAATGATAACTCTAAAATATATATAATTTTAATTTAATCAATTTTCTTTAATAAAAAACAATATATTTATGAACATGCCTCAACTAAAATCAGCATGACATCTTCAACCAAATTGAACAATAACCCCTATATCTAAATTAAAATCTTACAATTAATTTCATCTTATTTATTAATGCTTTGATAATATAAACTAAAATTAATATATTTTTACAACTTATTATATTGGAAATAAAGTGCCACTCATTACTTTCAACATGGTTGTACTACATGAAATACACATCATTAAGATCACATTCAGACTACATGCAATACACATCGTAAAGATCACAATAAAACTATGATATGTATACCTATAAACCTTTCTTAAAAAATATTATTCTTTCAAAACTTTGTTTTTCCTATAAATTATTATTAATTGAAAAAAAATATAAACACTCGAAGTAAAACCATATAAACATTTATTATTATTTGAAAATAATTATAGATGGTCAAAGTAAAACTATATAAAAAATGGTATAACATTATATTTAGGCTTATTACTAACATAATTACATTATTAAAAGTGGTTGACATATTAACAACTTTTAATAATGTAGTTGTGTTAGTTGACTATCCATGAGCGTGAGGATTAGTAGATTAGGGTTGATTATGGTTGATGATGGTCAATTTATAGTTGAAGAGGGTTTATCATGGTTGACTATGGTTTATGATAGTGAATTTATAGTTGAAGAGGGTTTATTATAGTTGACTATGAGTAATCATGATTGACCATAGTTAACTATGGTTGATCATAATTGTCCATATTTAACTATAATTGAGAACATAGTTACCAAATTCACCCTTGTCCAGAAAAAAATACGAAATTATCTATTCTAATAGACAATAGTTCAATGAAAGTAGATACAATTAGTTAGCATGTATGAAAGTGGACAAAATAGACAAATTTTATAAGAAGTGGCCACATAGATTTTCTAAATAAGAATATGAGTTCACATATATAAATAGATGAGGCGGAGAAAGGAATGACCAATCAATGCAGGAATGAGGAATCATTTTAGTTTTTCCATCTCCTTTGTGCCAATCTGTATGACCCGTGTCGTTACGACTACATGCGATGCAACGCAGAAGCAATTTTTTTTTTTCTTAAGCAGGAAGGCAACAATGACAACAATTAATCAACACAACTTGACGATGAACACAACACCCGCAAATAAGGCAATAGACAACAATGACCGAGCATACTGGCACATCATGCAACTGGACGAAACAAGCGAAATCAAATAAATAGATAAAATGACTAAGCTATGGGACAACATCAATATCAACCAGCAACCAGCATAAAATGTGATTGCAACCGTCACTCCAGGCACAGTTGCCTCACCAGGACCTTCTTCATCTCACGGTCCTGAAGATCTACAATGCTCTCACAACTCCTCTGGGGAGTTCACGCTACCCACAGTCACTCCTCCGGCGATCTCCCTTTCGCGTATCGGGAAATCAGAACTCGCATGTTCGCGAGTTCGATGCTCACGATATCAGCCCTTCAGTTTCCCGAGCCCGAGCTCCGATGGTCAAAGGTCAATGCCTCCACTCGTCGGGGATTTTCCTATCAGGATATCACTGCTCGTGACGTCAACGACTAGGAGTTCCAATCTCCGAACCCCGATGCGTCAATTGTCTGATGTAATGCCACCTGTCCTCCACTATATCTTGTGGTCCCACGCGCCCACGTCATCGTCGGGATTTCGCGGATCCACGATACAAGTTTCCCTTGCTGTTGAAAACCCCAAACGCCGAATTCCGATCCTCCCGGGATCCGATGCCACGCGTCCCTGCTCTGATCGACGGCTCTGAATAACTCGGGAAATCGTGACTCGCGATTTCAATGAGTCTGCACCTCGCCTTGTCAAACGCCGAATGCCGAACCCCGATGGGCTTCAATCCTTCCTATGCCTATGGGTTAACTTCCCCGCAGCTTCCCACGATCCAATGATTGTCGGGACTTCGCGAATTCTCTTGTGATTCCTAGCCATTACTTCTTCCTCTCGAGGAATCCTTTCACTCCAACACTTTTCCCGTTCGAAGCTTCTCCTGGGTCTGTTCCCACAATATTTGCAAGGAACTATCCCTCCTGAGCTTTGTTCCTCTGACTCCTTTAGATACCTTTCACGCACTTCCTGTACTCAAATTTCAACAACTCTCTAAGTGTTGAATTCTTCCAGGTCCTGTGCACTCACCTGCAACAGAGATCTTCCACTCCCTTAACTCAGAATCGCCATTGAGACTTCCAAATTTAGTCGGCACTTCCCTGCACGACTTTACCAACCCAATCAACTTCTGGGTGCACGAGAATGAGAGTTTAACTGTTGAGCCTCCTCAACGCACTCTATGTGGATGAATTTCACTGCACTCTATGCAGGAATCTCCTGGCTCAGACAGAGAAACAATTGAAACTCATTCTCGTCTCTCTCACAGATTTCGAATCTACCATGAAATCACATACACGGCATATAAAACAAAGGCATAACAAGAAGCAAATATGCAACAGCATAATATCAACAACACACAGAGAATAATCACAGCCATGGAATTGAATCAAAGTTCTCCTATTAATTCAATATCTGTACATGGGTGTCCTCCACAAATTCTCTGCTCTGCTCTGCTTCTTGCTCCTGAATGAATAATTCCGAATGAATACAATAATACAAAGGAGGGTGCCTATATTCCGTTTTCCCTCTCGAAATCTGAAACTATCAAATCTACAATTAATTCCTATCTAACAGCACTAAAACTAATAAATTCCTTCCTATCTATAATACAATACAAGTGCGCTTCATTACATTAACCCATTAATGCTTGGCGCAACAAATATCAAGGTATATTTCAAAAAGAAGTTTGCTGGCTTGTCCAGCTGTCTTTCTCCACGTGTTGGCTCGCTTGATGAGTTGTGGATGCTCCTGCATCATACTCCTCGGCTCGAAAATTTTCATGGGCTCCTGTCCATGAGCTTCTCCATGGTGTGACCATGTTTTAGTATCACTGCTTCATCTTCCCAGCTGGCATCCTCCACTGGGTGATTCTTCCATTTCACCAGGTATTCAAAATACTGTTTTCTCCTGGTCTTCCTGCCTACTCTCTTATCCAGAATGCACTCCATCTGAGGCTTCTGTGCAACTGGCAATTGTTTCTGCCACTGGACCACTGGTTGCTCATCACTCTCAGCTCCTGCATCCTCGGCCCTGTATGGGTATAAATCTGAAACATTGAATATAGGAGATATCTCGATGCCCTCTGGCAACTCAAGCTCATATGCATTTTCCCCGAATTTCTTCAGGACTCTGCATGGCCCAATTTTCTTCATCTTGAGCTTGTTATATGTTCCCCTCGGGAACCTTTCCTTCCTCAGGTGCGCGAGAACCATGTCGCCAACTTCGAACTGAAGCTGTCTCTTCCGCTGATCGGCTCTGTGCTTGTACTCTTGATTCGATTTCTGCAGCCGCTGCTTCACCTTCGTGTGAAGTTCCTCCATCGCTTCAGCGAATTCTTCATCCCTTGCGCTGCTAGTTTCAGCCTGTCCTGACTCCCTGAGCTCAGAAACCCCTCTCGGCTGTGTCCCATATAAAATCTGGAATGGACTCTTACCTGTCCTCCTGTTCACAGAGTCATTGTAAGCAAATTCTGCCTGTGGCAAAATCTGATCCCAACTGCTGTGGTGCTCTGTCACCAAGCTTCTCAATAGATCCCCTAAGCTTCGGTTGACTACTTCTATTTGTCCATCTGTCTGGGGGTGATAAGCCAAACTAAATGCTAAATTAGTCCCCAACTTTTTCCATAGCGTCCTCCAAAAATGACCTATGAATTTGGTATCCCGATCCGAGACTATGCTTCTCGGCAATCCATGCAATCTAACGATTTCTTTGAAAAACAAATTCGCGATGTGTGTCGCATCGCTGGTCTTCTGACATGGAATAAAATGTGCCATCTTCGAGAACCTGTCTACCACCACAAAGATGGAATCAACTCCCCTTTGCGTTCTCGGTAATCCTAGCACAAAATCCATACTAATTGCCTCCCATGGTCTCTCGGGTATAGGCAACGGCTGATAGAACCCTGTGTTCTGCTTTCGGCCCTTCGCGTGTTGACATATCCTGCACCTGTCAACAAATCGCTCTACATATGTGCGCATCCCCGGCCAATAATATGATTCGCTCAGTTTGGCGAAAGTTTTTTCATGTCCAAAATGACCTGCTAATCCTCCGCTGTGTTTTTCCTTCACCAAATTCTCCCTCATGGAGCAATTCAGAATGCACAGCTGCTTGCCTTTAAAAAACAATCCATCCTGGATCATATATTCCAGCCATGGAGTCCGATCCCTGAGAACCGGATTCTCCGTTGCTTCGTATGCCTCTGCAAAATCTGCGTCACCTGCATACATGTCTTTTAAATTTTCTAAACCTAAGGTTTTGATTCGAAATTCCTGCAGCAACAAGCATTTCCTGCTCAAAGCATCTGCCACTTTGTTAGCAGTCCCCGAAATGTGTTTTATCACAAATGTAAAATTCTGCATGTACTCTACCCATTTCGCATGCTTCTAGTTCAACTTCTCCTGTTGACTCACGAACTGCAATGCATGATTATCGCTGTACAAAATGAATTCTTTGGGTATTAAGTAATGCCTCCACTTCTTCAATGCCTATATGATGGCATAAAACTCTTTATCGTACGTGGAGTATTTCATCTTTGCATCATCCAACTTCTCGCTGTAATATGAAACAGGTCTGTCATCTTGACTCAGGACCCCTCCAACAGCATATCCGCTTGCATCACATTTTACCTGAAATGTCTTCCGAAAGTCGGGCAACACCAGAATTGGTTTCTCTGTTATCTTCCGCTTCAACGGATTGAAGCTCCTTTCGGCCTCTGCTGTCCAATTAAAAACTTTGTGCCGCTTCTTTACTGTGTCCATCATTGCGACGCTAATTCCACTGAAATTTCGAATGAACTTTCGGTGGAAACTAGCCAATCCATGAAATCTCCTTACCTCAAAAACGTTCCTCGGCGATGGCCAATTCCTGATTACTTCTACCTTCTCAGGATCCATCCTCAATTCATTCGTCGAGATTAGAAAACCCAAATAAATGAGTTCTGTCTGCATGAACGAACATTTCTTCAAATTGATCAGCAGCTTCTCCTGCTGTAGCCTTCTCATCACAATGGATAAATGTCTCAAGTGTTCAGCCTTTGTCTTGCTGAAAATTAATATGTCGTCCAGGTACACGACCACAAATTTGCCGATGAATTCCTGCAGGACTTCATTCATTAGTCTCATAAAATTTCTTGGTGCGTTTATCAAGCCAAACGGCATGACCAACCATTCATACAAACCCTCGTTTGTCTTGAATGTTGTCTTCCATTCATCTCCTTCTCTCATCCAGATCTGATGATATCCTCTCTTGAGATCAATCTTCGAAAAATAATTTGCCCCACTTAGGCAATCCATCAAGTCATCCATTCTCGGCAGTGGAAATCTGTACCTGATGGTGATTTTATTTATCGCTTTGGAGTCTGTACACATTCTCCAGCCTCCATCCTTCTTCGGACTTAGTATTGTCGGAACAAAACATGGACTCAAACTTTCCCTCACCAGTCCTTTATCCAGCAAATCCTGCACTTGCCTTTTGACCTCCTCGTTCTCCTGAGGTGTCAACCTGTATGTTGCCTTATTCGGCAAACTTGCCCCGGGTATGAGATCGATGTGATGACTCACACTCCACATCAGTGGCAACGAACGAGGTAGTTCATCCACGATGATATCAGTGAACTCTCCCAGCAGTTCCTGAATCTCCTCTGGAAAGTCGTCCACTCTTGTGCTTGTCAGGACAATTCTCGGCTTCCTGACAACAAAGAATTGTGGATCTTCATTCTTCTCCAGCTTTGTGAGAAGTTCCTTCCCACTCATGAGAAGTATTGTGCTGGTTACTTCCGGCTTCACTTCTTTATCCTTTATCAGAAGTAATCTATGTGTTCTCCCATCCTTCTCCAAGGTATATGTGTTCATCCTCCCATCATGAACAACATTTCTGTCATACTGCCATGGTCTACCCAACAATATATGCCATACGTCCATGGGAATGACATCACACATAATCTCATCATGGTAATTCCCAATCTTGAATTTAACTAAGAATTGTTTAGTGACACTTACCCGGTGTCCTTTCTGTAACCATGAGACTTTATATGGACTCGGGTGCTTAGTCGTTTCCAGCTCCAGCTTCTCCACCATATCGGACGAAACGAGATTATCGGTGCTCCCACTGTCAACTATGACTTTGCATTTCCTGTCCTTGGCTGTACAAGCCGTTCTGAACAATATGCTCCTCTACACTGAGTTGTCCACCTCTTCCTCAGGTATCAAAAGAATCTTATGCATCCCAAGAAATCTTCCGCTGTATGCATCTTCTGTCTCAGCATCACGCCTCCGCGCCTCAGTGATGTGAGCTTCACTTCTGTCCGGCTTCCTGTCTGGACAGTCAACGGCTTTGTGTCTGTCTTTTCCACATGTAAAACATGTGACGATTCCTCCACGGCCTCTTCCTCTACCTCGGGTACGAGGAATAGCGTTGGCGTCAGCATATCCACCACCCTGCTCTGTATGCTGCCTCCTCGGCTCAGCATATTGCTGCCTTTGCTCAGTTTGTGGCTGCCTCTGCAGTGAGGTTCCACCTCTCTCAGCCTTACCCTGAGGCCTCTTCCAATCTTCCTTGGGCTTCTGTGTTTCTTTCTGGGCAACTGCTTTGCCTCTTGGCTGGCTTCTGCCTCGCCCTCGCTGTCCCTGCTTGCGGCTCAACTTCTCCTCGGCCTTTAGAGCCATTTGGTACGCATCCTGAACTGTGTGGATGGTAACCATACTCAATTCATCCTGAATGTCATACCTCAACCCATTCAGGTATCTTTCCACCTTTTCGTCATCACTTTCCCGATGACCAGCTTGGATATTGAGCCTGTAGAATTCCTCGGTGTATTCTTTCACCGTCATCAGCTTCTGTCTCAGGTTCTTCATTCGCCTGAACAGAGTGATCTGATAATCTCTGGGGATGAATTTCTCTTTCATCTTCGCGATCATTCGATCCCAGCTCTTGATCTTTTGTTTTCCTTTGCAGCGCCTATCAGCTTGCAATTCATCCCACAATAAGGCCGCATGTCCTTTCAGCTTCGTGACAGCATGCCTTACCTTCTTGTCCTCTTCGATGTCCTCGTAATCGAAGTAGGTGTCGAGTGCTCGGATCCAATCCAACAACTCCTCTGCATTTAGACTCCCCTCATAGACGGGAGTGTCCATCTTAGTCTTTGAGCTCATTCTAGAAATGGCCCTG
The DNA here is from genome assembly GCA_010110895.2 of Picea sitchensis. Taxonomy (NCBI): domain Eukaryota; kingdom Viridiplantae; phylum Streptophyta; class Pinopsida; order Pinales; family Pinaceae; genus Picea; species Picea sitchensis. The sequence goes on from SNQJ01S0002806.1 coordinate 54,056, forward strand.
ATCAATCGCTCAGTTGAAGCATCCTCTGCTGAGACCTCTTCTACATCGTGTCTAGCTTCCTCTTCCACCTCAGAATTGCTGAACTCTCCAGCGCCAACTCCGCGCCTTTGGGTGGTATCCATCTCTTCGAGTCTCGCCCTGAGATCTCGTATCTGTCGCTCCATCTCTGGATTCCCTGCCAGCCTTCCTCTTCTTCGGGCATCCCTGTCCTCACGATCAGGTGATTGCCTCTCTCTTCGCGGTGGCATTATATCTCCTTTGTCTCTGGTTCAGAAAGCAAAGATACTCCCGCTCTGATACCACTTGATTGCAACTATCACTCCAGGCACAATTGCCTCACCAGGACCTTCTTCGTCTCACGGTCCCGAAGAGCTACAATGCTCTCACAACTCCTCTGGGGATTTCACTCTACCCACAGTCACTCCTCCGGCGATCTCCCTTTCGCGTATCGGGAAATCGGAACTCGCGTGTTCGCGAGTTCGACACTCACGATATCAACCCTTCAGTTTCCTGAGCCCGAGCTCCGATGGTCAAAGGTCAACGCCTCCACTCGTCAGGGATTTTCCTATTGGGATATTGCTACTCGTGACGTCAACGACTTGGAGTTCCAATCTACGAACCCCGATGCACCGATTGTCTGATGTGATGCCACCTGTCCTCCACTATATCTTGTGGTCCCACACGCCCACATCACCATCGGGATTTCACGGATCCACGATACAAGTTTCCCTTGCTATTGAAAACCCCGAACGTCGAATCCCGATCCTCCCGGGATCCGATGCTACGCGTCCCTGCTCTGATCGACGGCTCTGAATAACTCGGGAAATCACGACTCACGATTTCAATGAGTCTCCACCTCGCCTCGTCAAACGCCGAATGTCGAACCCCGATGGGCTTCGATCCTTCCTGCGCCTATGGGTTAACTTCCCCACAGATTCCCACGATCCAATGATCGTCGGGACTTCGTGAATTCTCTTGTGATTCTTGGTCGTTACTTCTTCCTCTCGAGGAATCCTTTCACTCCAACACTTTTCCCGTTCGAAGCTTCTCCTAGTTCTGTTCCCACAATATTTGCAAGGAACTATCCCTCCTGAGCTTTGTTCCTCTGACTCCTTCAGAGACCTTTCATGCACTTCCTGTACTCAACTTTCAACAACTCTCTAAGTGTTGAATTCTTCCAGGTCCTGTGCACTCACCTGCAACAGAGATCTTCCACTCCCTTAACTCAAAATCGCCACTGAGACTTCCAAATTTGGTTGGCACTTCCTTGCACGACTTTACCAACCCAATCAACTTCTGGGTGCACCAGAATGAGAGTTTAACTGTTGAGCCTCCTCAACGCACTCTATGCGGATGAATTTCACTGCACTCTATGCAGGAATCTCCTGGCTCAAACAGAGAAACAATTGAAACTCATTCTCGTCTCTCTCACAGATTTCGAATCTACCATGAAATCACATACACGACATATAAAACAAAGGCATAACAAGAAGCAAATATGCAACAGCATAATATCAACAGCACATAGAGAATAATCACAGCCATGGAATTGAATCAAAGTTCTCCTATTAATTCAATATATGTACATGGGTGTCCTCCACAAATTCTCTTCTCTACTCTGCTTCTTTCTCCTGAATGAATAATTCTGAATGAATACAATAATACAAAGGAGGGTTCCTATATTCTGTTTGCCCTCTCGAAATCTGAAACTATCAAATCTACAATTAATTCCTATCTAATAGCATTAAAACTAATAAATGCCTTCCTATCTATAATACAATACAAGTGTGCTTCATTACATTAACCCATTAATGCTTGGCGCAACAAATATAAAGGTAGATTTCAAAAAGAAGTTTGTTGGCTTGTCCAGCTGTCTTTCTCCACGCGCTGGCTCGCTTGATGAGTTGTGGATGCTCCTGCATCAAAATGACTCGAGTATCTTGAACCTTCATGATGAGCGAGGAACAAACACAAACAAAAGTTACAACACAAGTACGAACATCAATTACAACGAACATTATGCCCACATCGGCAATCACATGACTCTGGATAGGTTATCATTATGACCAAGAGCGAATGAGTGAACTATTATAATTGCAATTAATCAAGTAATCTATTACCAATGCAATGAAGCCATTAATCTATTACCATTGCAGCATTTAATATGTTGTGGCAGAAGTTAAAATATGGATATGTAAGACTGATAATCAAACCATTTCTATATAAAAACAATTAATCTATTGTTTGCATAAGTCATAAGACATATATATATAACCATTGACATATAAAAACAATTAATCTAATTGTATTAAGGATCACGACCATTATTGCAACAATATATTTTTAAAACCGTTATATCCTACATTCAATTAAATTACTACTAAAGAGCTAGAATGTTGATATATCTGATGAAGTATGCACAAACCAATTTATTAGAAAATTTTGCCTCAATCTCGATTTTCAAGTGCAATTTCGTGTTAGAGAGAGTTCTGGCCAAAATAAAACTTGATGAAACATGAGAGTATTCTTATATTGTTCAGATATCAATCCTTGCTATATCTCTATCTAACAAATATATCTCCATCTAACAAATTGCTATCTAGCAAATATATCCATGTCTAACAAATATCGTCGTCTAACAAATCGCTATCTAACAAATATATATCTCTATATAACAAATCGCTATGTAACAAATATGCTATCTAACCAAATGCTATCTAACAATAAAATCTCTTCCTAACAATGGCATTGTTGTCCAACAATAATTCATTGTCTTAATGATAAATCATTGTCCAACAATAAATGATGTCTAGTAAAGATATTGATGGGTAAATACGGGGTAAATCTCTATGTAAAAACTGGGTGAAATGGCTGTGTAAACACTGGGTGAAATTGTTGTGTAAAATGTCAAGAAAATCGCCCAGGGGCGCTACCTTAATTGGGAAAAAATGCCAAGTCAATTGTTGAAGATAACTCACATTTTTCTAAGTAAAGGACAACAGATATAAGGTTGGTGTGAGTCACCCAGATTCACTGGGAAAGAAAAGAAAAATGATTTTTGGTAAAAATGATTCCTTCAAAGATTAATCCTTCAGAGATTAATCATTCAAAGATCAATCATTCATCATTATTCTCAGCAATGCATTAATCTCAGAATTAATCATTTAGCATTAATTGGAGATTAATCCTTCAGAGATTAATCATTCAAACGCAGAGATAATCATTCAAAAGAAAAACCCAGAGATTAATCATTCAACAATGAATCAATCAAAACGCAGAGATACTCATTCACAAAGAAAGCGCAAATATTAATCATTCAACAATGAATCAATCAAAAACACAGAGATACTCATTCACAAAGAAAAACGCAAAAATTAATGATTCAGCAATGAATCAATAAAAAACGCAGAGCTACTCATTCACAAAGAAAACATAAATATTAATCATTCAACAATGAATCATTCAAAACACAGAGATTTTACCATTCAAACGCAGTCATCATGCAGTCATCGGAGATATGGAACACAATGAAGTGGAAACGCTGGGTAAAGTGAGGGTTAAAACAAAGTGTAAACGCACGATGAAAACTCAAGTAAAAATAGAGGGTATCGAGATTACAACTCAAGGGAAAACACAGAGGAACTCGCTGCAAATAAACGTTGGGTAGAGGAATGATCCTACACTTATTATCCATGCATAGGAACATGGAATTTGAATCTAAATCTTTAACATCGGAGTGAAAGACAGTCGATTCAGCTCCTGGCTGACTTCTCAGGAACAAACTAATAACTTAAAGGATCAAGGAACAGAGGATAAAAACACAAATCTGCATCCAAATCTTCTCCGTGGAGAAGCAATTAATTAAATAAACGTGCAATCAAGGAATAGAGAAAACGTAGGCAGGAGATACAAGGCACAGGCAAGGTTTTGAGTCTGGGGCTCATTTTGGCCACGCATAAATATATAGTAACTCGGAAATAATGGATACGTTGGATAGAAAAGGGTTCTTATTGAATGAATCTAGCGACAAGTGAATTAAAATTGTCGTAGAAATACATGGGAAAGGAAATCTCATGGAAATCAAATCTTCATCTGAGTACAGTAAAATAAACATGTTTAAATTAAATTTCATTGCAAGTAACAACTTTAACAGGTGTACCTTATCCAAATATGAAGGATCTAATGTCGATGTACCTCGCACGCTTCATCCATCTCCCGCTAATCGATCTATGTGACCTCACTGGTACCTCCCATCCAACACTAGGGGTAATATTCTTCCCCCTAAGCCCCCCAAGCTGCAAAGGGGCCACACACACAATACTAGAGAATGCTAGCACCCAACTCGTTAACCAAATTGGATATTGTAACATCCCACTCTGGCGCACTGAGCGAACTTATTATTATGCTATTAAAAATTTTGATTTTGATTATGAGGCATTATGGGTTGATGACATGTTGTTTTACTACATTGACATAGACAGGTGTTATTGACTCAGTTTACTGAGTGTGTAGGATTTTGGACCTCGAGGATGCAGAGGCATCGATCAGACCCCTTGGACTCTGGATCGAGTCGGGGAGTGTACCATTGGGGTTTGATTGTTTTACTATGATTTTAGTGCTTTTGATTGGATGATAGGATATGAATATATTCTGACATGATTCGTTGATGATGCAAGCTGACGATAGCTTACTGACCAGACTCACATGTGGAGTGAAGTGGTCACGCACGACTACTAGAGATGTTGAGGGAGAGGTGTGGACAACATCCTTGCCACAACCTACTAGCACTCCCATCGTGGCTTGAACTATAGGTTAACGTTTACCTAGTTCGAGAGGACCCACGATGTCATGGGGGCAGACTACAACAGTCGCTCATGATTATTCTAAGGGGTGCGCAATAAGGCGGGGGCCTTATTCCTTAGAGGCCCTTAGTCTCCCATAAGTTCACCTGGCAGAGTATTGACTCCAGGGTTTTTCGATGTCTACCAAGTCAGTCAAGAGGCGAGTGACACCCTTGGAGCACATAGCATGTCCTAAAGGGCACGTCGTGCAAGGGAACAGATGAGGCGAGTGGCACCCTTGGAGCACCTAGTGCATCCTGAAGGGCACATCGCGTTGTTGATGACCGTTGAATGAACCTAGACGGCCTTAGGATGAACAATGTGAGAAGAATTTTTAACAATTTACCTAATAAAATGTCGCCCATCAGGAAAATTAAGGTCAAGGTCTAAATTATGCTAGTGGTAGAAATTTTATCTATTTTTATTAAAAAAAATAAAAAAATAATTTATATTTAAAAAATAATAATAATAATATTAAAAATAAAAACAACATAAATAATAATTATACTCTTCGTTAAAAATCTTGTAACATGAAGGGAGTAAGAAATTTAATTTAATTCAAAAAAATTAAAAAAAAATCTGTTTGAATAAAATTTAAAAGAAAAAGGGGAATTAATTGTTTTATTATTATTGATAAATTAAAATATACTAATTAAATGAGAAAAGGGAAAAAGGGTTAATTTCCACACTTGCCTTTTTGAGTTCTAATTAAAAAGGGGAAAGAGGGAAAATCTAAAAAATTAGGAAACTAGGAAAAGAGGTAAACATAAAAAGGGAAAAAGGGGAACATAAGGGAAAAAGTGAAAAGTCAAACTTAGAAAAGTATCTACCATTTAAGAGATTTCTAATTTAAACTGAACTAGCAATTTAATAATAGGGAAAGCCATTAAATACAACTAGCATCAATTACATATCCAATTTAGCAAGTCTAAATTACAGCTAGCCAACTATTTGCAATTCTATTTTAACCTTTAAAAGAAAACAAGTTAGTAAGTATAAATCAAGATTTAGACATTAACTACAAATATAATCTAACATTAATACGATCTAACCTTAGCAATTACCAAAATATAAACAATATTCACTATATCTACTACAATGTCTAAGATAAAAATGCTATTAATGAATAAATTGGATCATTTGCACGCAAGTGTCCTCAAAGAATAAGTTTGTTCAGTCCATGCAAGAGCGGGATGTTACATACACCCCCTATTTTTTTAAACATCGTCTTGAAGTTTCACAGTATATAAGTGCCAAAATAAAGTGTATCAAAGTATCATAAGTCTATCTATCAAACAAAAATGTAAACTGTTGACGCATATCATATGTGTCCTCCCAGGTCGTCAAGTGTGGACTATAGTTGTCCCATTAGACCTTGACCTGATCTACTGTTCGACATTGTAGCTATCGAATGCGATGGTCCAGGATTCATATTGGCTCCACTGTGAGCACACCCTCATCAAACACCTGCAAGGAACTCATGTCAATAACATGTGTAGGATCACTAATATAATGTCTCAAAATAGATACATGAAAAACATTGTGCATACGCCTCAAAGAATCGGGCAAGTCTAGTCTATAGGCCATGGGCCCCTTCCTTTCCACAATCTCAAAAGTTCCCATGAACCTAGGAGAGATTTTAGCACTCTTTCCAAACTTGATCAAACTCTTATGTGGTTTCACCTGCAAGAAGACTTGATCACCAACTTCATAACTACGATCGACACAATGTGCATCAGCATAACTCTTTTGTCGATCCTGCACTTCCTTGATCCTTTGTCTTATTGTTTTCATTTTATCTTCCATTTCTTGAATCACTTCTGGTCCCACCAGGACCCTATTCTCAAGTTGATCCCAACTCAAAGGCGTCCGACATGGTCTCCCCTAAAGGAACTCGAAAGGCACCATCTTAATGATGCTTTAATAACTATTGTTGTATGCAAACTCTACTAGTGGTAAGAAATCCTCCCAACACCTTTTTTGGTCCATAACGTACATACGCAACATATCCTCCAATAATTGGTTTGTTCTTTCAGTCTACCCATTTGTCTCTGAGTGATACACGATACTAAAGTTAAGTTGGGTTCCCAAGGCCTCTTGGAAACTAGTCCAAAATCGTCCTGTAAACACCCATCCTTTATCGAAGATAATCCTCTTAGGCACACCATGCAACCTCACAATCTCACTGATGAAAACTCTAGCTATGTCATGTGTCTGATAAGTCATACGCATAGGAATAAAATGTTAAGCCCTAATATTGGCTCATTACCCCTTCACTGGGTCATGTTATATTAGTAATGTTATTTTATTTATGTCGGATTTAGGGCATTAGTTGTAACTATACCTCGTAGTCTCCTATATATACCAAGGAGACATTTTCATTTTGAATCATCTTGTACTTGAACATTTAAGTGGGGTAAAAGGAGGTTGCCCCCTCTAAGAGGCTTATTGTCTGAAATTATCTCTTTTTCAAGGCGTTGAGTACTTTTCCTGAGGTTTTTCTATGCTATATTGAAGTTTGGTTCTTAACATATCGTATCAGAGCTCAAGGTCTTGGGGTTTCTCTGCTACATCTGAGACACCATGGAATTTTCGTTATAATTTTTTTTCTACAATGTTTCAGAAGGAACGTCTTGGAGGATATTTAGTAGACGGATCAAGGTACGTTGGGTTCAAAATTTAGCTCCTGAGGCCTTATACTTTTGGAGATAAAGCCTGTACAAGATAGGGTTCTGGAATCATCCTAAAATGAGTCATTGTGGAATTTTCGCTATAAAAACTTTTCTGTAACATTTCAGACCCTGAACTCCAGAGGCCATTTACAGAAATTAGTAAGGTATCTATGGTAAAACTTTCTACATCTGGGTCATCGTAAATTTGTAAATACACCTTGTGTAAGATAGGGTATCTGACTAGTCCTATTGACTAGTCTCAAGAAGGTGTTCCAGGTAAAACAATCCTAAATTCTTTCTAGAGTATCCAAATTGAGTGGGACTGGTTGCATTGGATCATGGACAGTCTGTAGTATTTTGGGTGCGAGTTTCAGAAGTTTATATCAATTATTTTGTGCGGGGCATGCTATACAAGTGAGATCTCCTGGAAAGACCAAAAATCGGCAAGTTGTGAGGAAGTTATTGTAAATTCCACTTGGCACATCCAATTTTGATCAGACCTGTGGCATTGCAGAGAAGAAATATCAGAAAACTACATAAAAGAAAGTTTCATACCCATAAGGGTCGAAACTTGGGAGATAGAACAAAATAAATATTGTCTAGCAGAACCGCCTCAAAATCAAGAATCAAAAGTGATATTTGGCCAACATGCCACCAAAAAAGGGACCTTCTACACCAAATAAGCCTCC
>SNQJ01S0002806.1:70937-97757 GCA_010110895.2 Picea sitchensis
ACATTTTGAGGAAAATTATCAAATAACATTTATTATCTAGCATGAGAATAATGACTTTTTATTTTATTTATTGTTGTTTAATGTAAGTCATTTATATTTAGTTTTATTTTAATATTTTCCCAAAATATCTAGATAAGGAAGGTTGATGGATATTAATGAGGGGGGGGTTGAGGAGACTTGGGGAAGTACGTATGGAAAATTGATAAATAGGGAGAAGAAGTAGAGAGGAGGGGGGAGGATGGAGAGGTGGGAGCATGATGAGAGGTTTTGAAATTCTTGGAAGAGATGATTCTTGTGATAGTTTTCTTTGAGCATTTGTGCTTTGTTGTTCTTGAGGTCACGGGCACGGAGGGCCAAGAAACAAAAAGGTTTCTTGGATCTAGGAAGCCGGCTAGTCTCCTAGTTGGCAGGGAGGATTCTGTTGTTTCACTCTGGGCAAGCGGGAAAAGAATACTTGAAAGCGCCCATGACTACATTACAACTGATGAGTTTCTACAAACTAAGGAAGAGGTATTTTTCAGTGATATTTTTGTTATTGATATTTTGAGTATACTTATGTTTTAAGTTCTTAAATATTAAAGTTAGCCTACTTCTTATCTCATCATGTTATTAGATTTATCATTGAGAAGATGTAGAAGAAATGTGTAAATAAAAAAATCAATGAAATAATGCTAAAACAAAGTTGTTAATGTGTAAGTATTTAGATTAATAGTTAATTTCTTAGCATCTTGTGGATGGGTGCTACACTGCTTGTTGTACCAACCCAATACCTCACTACTACATATTGAAAAATTTGCGACGACCACTTGCGACGAAAGTACTCTTTCGTCGCAACATACAATAGAAAAAGTTCAATTTTTCTAAATCCACCCCATATTCGTCGCTATTTCGACGCATGTAGTTTGAATAAATTATTATGGTCAATGTTCGTCGCAGGAGCGACGAATTTAGTTTGTTCATCACAAGAGATACGACTTACCTAACCTTAAAATTGATCGTTAAAAATGACCTAAAATAAACAGGTAAAAAAGAAATATATTTAAGTCACGTTCATCCCAATTGCGATGATAGTGACCTAAAATTGGACTATAAATATTTGACAATTTAAAGATGTTGCGACAATCTTGCTATAACAACGATGGTTCTGAAAGGGTAATTTGTGCGGAAAAATGTCACAGAATGTTGTTAGAGGCAGGGAAAAAGGTAAAGAAGGTGAAAAGGGTGATGGTAGATGTTATTTCCCTTGTAAAAAATGTTTCTTCAGACATCCCGTAAGAATTTTAATAGCAAAAACTACAAAACATTGTAGGAAATATGGTCACATTGATGACAGATCCAATGAATATCGTCCCATGGTAATTAGCTATATATTTGTTATCTTTTTTTATTTTGTCAATTTTATATATATATTTATATATATATATATATATATANATATCTAGAAGCATTAAATACTTTCTTGACTTTGATAGATGGTGGGTGTGATGAATTAAATGAGCATGGTGGAGTGTTATGTACATTTTGAGGAAAATTATCAAATAACATTTATTATCTAGCATGAGAATAATGACTTTTTATTTTATTTATTGTTGTTTAATGCAAGTCATTTATATTTAGTTTTATTTTAATATTTTCCCAAAGTATCTAGATAAGGAAGGTTGATGGATAGTAATGAGGGGGGGTTGAGGAGACTTGGGGAAGTGTGTATGGAAACTTGATAAATAGGGAGAAGAAGTAGAGAGGAGGGGGATGGAGAGGTTGGAGGATGATGAGAGGTTGTGAAATTTTTGGAAGATAATTATTGTGATAGTTTTCTTTGAGCATTTGTGCTTTGCTGTTCTTGGAGACATGAGCACGGAGGGCCAAGAAACCAAAAGGTTTCTTGGAGCTAGGAAGCCGGCTAGGCTCCTAGTTGGCAGGGAGGATTCCGTTGTTTCACTCTGGGCAAGCAGTAAAAGAATACTTGGAAGTGCCCAGGACTACATTACAACTGATGAGCTTCTACAAACTAAGGAGGAGGTATTTTTCAGTGATATTTTTGTTATTGATATTTTGGGTATACTTCTGTTTTAATTTCATCTTAAAGTTAGCCTACTACTTATTTCATCATGTTATTAGATTCATCATTGAGAAGATGTAGAAGAAATGTGTAAATAAAAATCAATGAAATAATTCTAAAACAAGTTGTTAATGTGTAAGTATTTAAATAAATAGTTAATTGCTTAGCATCCTGTGGATGGGTGCTACATAATCCCAAGCAGTAAAATGTAGCAAGGCAATGGATGGTCCATTTTGACACTTCCAGGCATAGCTTCCTTTTTATTTCCAGGGAAAGAACATAGATACATATTATCTTTAGGAATTATATTGGCACAGAGGAGATGGAAAAACTAAATTGATTCCTCATTCTTGCATTGATTGGTCATTCCTTTCTCTACCTCATCTATTTAGATATGTGAACTCATATACTTATTTAGAAAATGTATGTGGCCACTTCTTATCAAATTTGTCCATTTTTTCCACTTTCATACATGCTAACTAACTATATCTAATTTCATTGAACTATTGTCTATTAGAATAGATAATTTCATATTTTTTTCTGGACAGGGGTGAATTTGGTAACTATGTTCTCAATTATAGTTAAATATGGACAATTATGATCAACCATAGTCAACTATGGTCAATCATGATTACTCATAGTCAACTATAATAAACCCTCTTCAACTATAAATTGACCATCATCAACCATAATCTACTAATCCTCACGCTCATGGATAGTCAACTAACACAACTACATTATTGAAATTTGTTAATATGTGAACCACTTTTAATAATGTAATTATGTTAGTAATAAGCCTAAATATAATTTTTACCATTTTTATATAGTTTTACTTTGACCATCTATAATTATTTTCAAATGATATTAATTTTTTATATGGTTTTACTTTGACTGTTTATACTTATTTTCAATTAATAATAATTTATCAGGAAAAACAAAGTTTTGAAAGCATAATATTTTTTAAGAAAGGTTTATAGGTATACATATCATAGTGTTAATGTGATCTTGATGATGTGTATTGCATGTAGTCTGAATGTGATCTTAATGATGTGTATTTCATGTAGTACAACCATGTTGAAAGTAATGAGTGGCACTTTATTTCCAATATAATAAGTGGTAAAAATATATTAATTTTAGTTTATTTTATCAAAGCAATAATAAATAAGATGAAATTAATTGTGAGATTTTAATTTAGATATAGGGGTTATTGTTCAATTTGGTTGAAGATGTCATGTTGATTTTAGTTGAGGCATGTTCATATACATATTGTTTTTTATTAAAGAAAATTGATTAAATTAAAATTATATATATTTTAGAGTTAACGTTGGTTGATGTTATATAGTTTATTTTAATTTTATTGTATAATCTTATATTGTAAGTAAAAGAGTTGTGAATGTTGATTTTAGTTTGAAATGTTAATTTCTATGTTATTATTGCTAAAACATAGTATTTTAATTTGAGTAGTACCTATGGTTATATGACTATTGAATGTTGCGTTGTTATTAAATCATAATAATAAGTGTGAAGGTTGTGCTTGTTGGCCACTTCCTAGATGAGATTCAACCTATTACCACCAACACCTACTACCTAACTTACACCACCTTCTATTGTCAATGCAATAAACTTGTGCATTATCATCCTCCCCTTGATTAGATTTATTGTCTCCAAAATAAGAAATTCTTGCACTCCATTCTCTTTCAAAACCTTAGCAGCCTTTCTCCCTACAACTAAACTTAGAAAAACATATAAATATATAGAAAAAATAATTAGATGATCCAATTCCAAGCTCAAACTAACAAAATATATTTTCACTCCCTTCTTAAAATCCTAATTTTGTTACCTTAAATCCCTACATTGACTACAATTTGTAGGAAACTGGTTGCATATTAGAGTATTGCATAGTTATGTTAAGATGGTTTGAGCATTGCACAACCCAACAATTTTTTTACAACTTCTATAAAACCCACCAAGCACACAAACTATTCAATGGTGAGTTTCTATGTTTCAAAGACACTTTTATGCAATATATAGATAGATGGGTTTAAATATTGCACATTTTTTAGGATCCTCAATGGTGTGCCCAAAAGAAAAAGTTTGCACCCAACAATGGAGATGAATTGTGGATGACGAACAACATGTCAATCACAAATTATTTTCAAAACATAGTGTTTTAGTTTGACTAGTACCTGTGGTCATAAATGTTGAATGTCGTGTTATTATAATCATATTAGCAAGTGCAAACGTTTTGTTTATTTGTGATTTCCTAGATGGGATTCATCTTATCACTCCCAATTCTTGCCACCTACCCTACACCACCATATATTATTATCCAAACAAACTTGTGCTTCTTTAACCTCCCTTTAATTCGTTATTCCATCTCAAAAGAGAGAAATTCCCATGCTCCATTCTCCACCAAAACCTTAACAACATTTATCCCTACAACTCAATTTAACGATAAGTAGATAGAAAAATAAATAGATAATCTAATTCCAAGTTTAAAGGAAAGAAAAATACATTTTCCTTTCCTTTTCTAAATTCAATTTCGTTACCTTAAATCCTTGCATTGACTATTATTTGCAAGAAACTAGTTATGTATATTGGATAATTATGTATATTGGAGAGTTGAGCATTGCATAACCCCACCATTTTTGGTATTTTCTATAAAACTTATTGGCCATGCAAAGCAAACTATTTAACAATGATCTCCAAAGTATAAATGGAACTTGTCGATATCACGTGACCCAATGACATTGGGTCATGTGGTGTAACAACCCCATCTTTACGACTACATGCGACACAACACAAAGCATTTTTTTTTTTTAAATAAGGACGAAAAAAACAACAATAGTTAAACAACACAACTTGACAACGAACACATCTTACACATTCATGTAACATACAACAACGACCTAACATAATAGCACATCATGAAACCAGGTGAAACATGAGATAATCAATAGGTAAACAAACAACTACTCGCCCGACACAAGGAAGTTGATGCCCACAAGCTAAAGGAAAACATCAAAAATCCCTACACAACGACTTGACAACTAGTAACTAGAAAACCCCTATGACATGCAAAACCAAATGCATTGAGGCGTTACAGAACCAAGTACCAATATCAATTACAATGAACAAACACCCACATCAAGAAGCAAAAGACTCCATCCAGGTTATCATTCACGTCTATCCATCAGGGCACGCAATGATCCCCTCATCAAGAATCATGTCATCACAAGTCAATAGGCGTGATAGTAAACATGGCACAATACGACATTTCTAGACCCTTAACCCAAGCCAAATCCCTCGCACTAGGATACTGAATTAACTGCCAAAAACATGAGGACTAACCCAAGTGCCCAACCAACAATCGACAAGACAACAATACACAAGGGAATATGACGAATATAACATTCATACGACACATTAAATTCCTTGCACAACAATTTATATTGCAAACATACATCAATCAGTAAACATTGAAATAATTATTATTAAACAATTAGCTCATTGTAACTATTTTTCAATTCCAATATCAGATAAGTATTTTCCTAAGGAGGAATTCGCTATCCTTTAAACATAAACAATATGGAACATGTCTTTTTAAACAATATAAAACATGTCCTTTAAAAGTGAATATGCTATCTTTTAACTGAACAATATAATAAAATTGCTATCTAATAATCATTATCAATCATGCTATCTAATAAAATAAATTACGGTTTAACAATGATATTGAAGGCTATAGTAATATTACTATCCATTAAATGAAATCACTGTCTTAACAGTTGCATCCCCATCTACCATAAATTCACTATTCAAATTCTAATCATTGGAAATGTAAAGAATATAATAGTGAAATATAAATAATATAAGGAATATGTCATTGGCTACCATGTAAAGAATGTATCGTTGTCTATATGTTAAATCACAGTCTCTACATATTAAATCGCTGAGATTAAAAATGAAAGGATTTTTCCATATTAAAAAGACAGGAATTAACATAATAAAATTGCTATCCATGAAGATTATAATAATGATATCGCTATCCATGATGTTATTATAATACTGTATCCAGCCCATTATGAATTCAATATTTAACAAATATACTATCTAAAACCAATAAAGTCGTTGCCTATGAGTACATTGTGTGGTTGTCTATTAATATATGACATGCTATCTATCCAAATATGGTATTGTTGTCTATTCAAAAGGTATGGTGTGGTAGACTAGTAAATGCATGATATTGCGGAGTAAATATGCCATACACTATTTCTGTCTACTAAGGGTATGGTATCACAGTCTAATAAGTTCATGAAAGTGCTGAGTTAATTATGATATTCAAATTGCCGTCAGGCACAACAACGATTACAATGCGGTCATTTACCTGTTAAAAATGCTGCCATTGGCATGTAACGATGTCTATCATACATGATAACATTGTCATACAATACAATGTACACAACATAAAAAATCATTGCCGTGCACAAATCACTGCATATAATTCGTTGTCTAATACATACACAACATACAAATTGTTGCGATTCTCAACATAAGATTGTTGTCCATGATATGGAAATCCATTACACTAAATCGTTGTCAACAGTAAACAAAATTGCTAGTCAAATGCAATCCACGCAGTAGTGAAGGATGGGGGAAGATTCACTGTGTAAAGAAGACGAAATCGCTGTGTAGAGAAGGATGAAATCATAGGGTAAAGAGGGATGAAATCATAGGGTAAAGAGAGATGAAATCGTTGTGTAAGAATTATATAATTCACTGGTGAATGATTATAAATTGTTGTGTGTAAACACTGTGGAAATGATGATGTTCAAATCATTGTCATTCCCAAGACAAGAAGAAAATTGTCCAGAAATAATTCGGTGTCAACAAACTCGTTGGTTAAAAAAAAAATGTTTCGAGTTCAAGAAGGGGATTCAAACACAAGTAATGATCCTTCAAAACGATTCTGGGTAAAACAATTGGGAAAAACAAAATGGAATGGGGATGCCTATAAAGGATGGTTTCAGCAGTAGAAATGATTCAGATCTAGATGCAAATGATGGTAATTTCAACAGTAAAAAGAAATAAAAATTGGACGCATATAATGGCTATTCAACAGTAAAATAAAATTCAAACTCTCATTAGTTAAAGAACCTAGATGCACTACAGGATACCATAATCTTTAAACTATAAACATTCCAGCCAAGAAGAATGTAGGCGATGACTCTAGGAAGAAAAATGAAAAGAAGTAAAAGATCGCAACAAGAAACAAATCAATCGTAGGAGTAGAAGACACGCCAATCACAACAAGGATTAAACATTCAAATGCAAAGATTAAAATTCTGGGATTGGTCATTCAAATCACAGAGTTAATCGTTCACAACAAGGGGCAAGATTAGAGATCAATCATAAAGGAAAAACGCAGAGATAAGTAAGGGATCGATAGTTGGGAAAAATTTATCCTTCACTTATTATCCATGCACAAGAAATTAGGGCATTTAAATCTATAGGTCTTTAAACACTGGAGTGACGATTGTTGATTCTGCTCCTGGCCGACTACTCAAGAACAGACTAATAACTAAAGGATAAGGGATAGAAGATAAAAACAAAAATTTCTTTGTAATAATAGATAAGAAAATCACAGAGAAGTCATTGCAATAAGAGGTTGAGTTCACCACGGGAAATCAATTCGGAATACATCAAGCAAAGGGGTTACAAATACCGTAGGAAAGTAGGTGCAAGAAGGCTCATGGCCATGAAATCTTGAACCGAGCACATAAAATAACATGTGTAAACTACATTCTATTGCAAGTAACAATTTTAAAAGGCGTACCTTATCCAAACACGAATGCTCTGAAGTTGTTGTCCCGCACACGCTCCATCCAACTCCCACTTGCCAACCGATGCGACCTCACTGGTACCTTCCAACCAATGCTAGGGGTACTCTTATTCCCCCTAAGACCCTCGAGCTGCAAAGGGGAACAACACACAATACCAAAGAACTGCTAGCACCCAGGTCGCCTTGCAAGGTCAAAATACCACTCGTTACTTGAGCTGGGTATCACAACTCCCACAAGAGAAAGTTCAGTCAAGGAAAAATTCAACAGCGTAACATTACGCAAAAAGATCAGATACATACTCCTCCTCCTCCATCCTTTTTATTGAGTTGTAAATAGTTTCCCAAATTCTCATTAAATTCCTTTGTCATAAATTTTAATTAGGAAAAACCTCCCCCGTACACATGTCAACCATCCCCTAGCTACACCAGAAAATCAATTTTATTAATTAATTAAATATTCCTATTTCCCTCACCCACCTAAAAGCATTCCTAAAAACTCTCCTTGGTGTCCCAATATTCCCTTACAAATCTTAAATGACTTACGCCTTACTTAATTCCTAGTTGAGTTCATAAATAACAAGTTCCCAAGGCAAGATTCCTTACTAAGTTAGACATTCAGCTTTTTCTTTAGGTTTCCCCTTTTTATTTAAGTTTCCTATTTCTTTTAAGTTTCCCTCTTTTCCCTTTTTAACTCAAAATCAATTTAGCAAGTGTAGATAAAACAATCATTTACCCTTTTTCTTTTTTAATAAAAAATTAATATCCCAAGTGTAGATGAAACAACCATTTACCCTCTTTTCTTTTTAACCAAAATTAAATTAGCAAAAATAGATAAAAACAACCATTTTCCTTTTTAAAATTTTAATCCTCCATGATAATTTGACTTTAATAATTTAATTTGAATTTCTTACCCCCCCTTCTTGTTACAGGTTTATTTATTATTATTATTATTTTTTACCATAGTTCTACTTAGACCTAGGTTTTAATTTCACTAGGTTGGGTGACATTTCATTAGGGAAAAATTGTTTTTAAATCTTACTTATCACATCATTCATTTTAGGGCCAACTAGGTTTATTCACTTACTAGTTAAAATAATGGCGTTCCCTTTAGGATGCACTAGGTTCTCCAAGGGTGCCACTCGCCTCTTTCCATTTTCCTTGCGCGACGTGCCCTTTAGGACGCACAATGTGCTCCAAGGGTGTCAATTGCCTCTTGACTAACTTTGGTAGACGTAAAAAACCCCTGGAGTCAATACTCCACCAGGTAATCTTATGGGAGACTAAGGGCCTCTAAGGAATAAGGCCACTGCCTTATTGCGCACCCCTTAGAATCATCGTGAGTGATTGTCACAGTCTACCCTCACGACATCATGGGTCTTGTCGAACTAGGTAATCGTTAACCTATAGTTCGAGCCATGGCGGGAGTGCTAGTAGGATGTGTCAGGGCTTCTCCCACACCACTCCCTCAAAGTCTCTGGTTTTCATGCGTGACCCTTCTACTCCACATGTGAGTCTGGTCGGAAAGCTATCGTCAACCTACATCCATCAACAAATCATGTCAGCAATAATAATCAATCATCATAACATCTAATAATATGTATATATGTCACATCAACAATATTCAACCCAACAGTCCACTCCCTGACTCGATCCAGAATCCAAGGGGTTTCATTGATGCCTCTGCATCCTCGAGGTCCAAAGTCCTGCACAGTCAGGAGAACCTAGCCAATAGCACCTGTCTATGTAATACAACAAAATAACATATAATCAAATCCATAATATCTCATAATCATAATCAAACGACCAATCGTATAATAATCCGGATCACTTGCAAGCAAGTGTCCTCAAAGAATAAGTTCACTCAGTGCGTGCAAGAGCGAGATGTTACATACACCCCCTCTTATTTTAAACTTCATCCTGAAGTTTCACAGTATATAAGTGTTGAAATAAAGTGTAACACAGTATCATAAGTCTATCTATCAACAAAAATGGAAACTACTGGCACATATAATATGCATCCTTCCAGGTCGTCGAGTGCATACCATAGTTGTCCCACAGGACCTTGACCTAATCTAATGTTCGACGTCGTAGCTTTTGAATGCAATGGTATAGGATGTGGATTGTCTTAGCCGTGAGCGCACCCTCATCCGATACCTGCAAGGTACTCAATTCAAAACATGTGTAGGGTCACTAACATAATGTCTCAAACATAGACGTGAAATACATAGTGCATATGCCTCAAGGATCAGGCAAGGATAGTCAATAGGCCATGAACCTCTCTTTTCCACACTCTCGTAGGATCCCACGAACCTATGAGATAGTTTAGCACCCTTTCCAAACTTTATCGAACTCTTATGCGGTTTCACCTGCAAGAATACTCGACCACCAACATCGTAACTACGGTTGACACGATGCACAACGACATAAGTCTTTTGTCGATCCTGCGCTTCCTTGATCCTTTGTCTTATAGTTTTCATTTGATCTTCCATTTCTTGGATCACTTCTAGTACCCCCAAGAACCTATCCTCAAGCCAATCCCAACTCAAGGCGTCCAACACGGTCACCCATAAAGAAACTCGAAAGGCGCCATCTTAATGGTGCTTTGATAACTATCATTATACGCAAATTCTACTAGTGGCAAGAACTCTTCCCAATGTTTCTATTGGTCCATAACGTACATACGCAACATGTCCTCCAAGATTTGGTTTGTTTGTTCAGTCTTCCCATCTGTCTCCAGGTGATACACAATACTAAACTTAAGTTGGGTTCCCAAGGCCTCTTGGAAACTAGTCCAAAATCATCCAGTAACACCGATCCTCAATTAGATATAATCCTCTTAGGCACGCCATGCAACCTCACGATCTCACTGATGAAATATCTAGATAATTTAGGTTCCTTATACATCATACACATAGAAATAAAATGAGCACTCTTCGTCAGAGTGTCAACAACCACAAAAATCGAGTCGTGTCTCCTTCCTGTGAGTGGAAATCAACAATGAAATCCATTGAAATGACCTCCCATTTCGATTTTAAAATAAGGTGTGAATGTATTAATCTTGTTGGATGTCTATGTTTAGCCTTCACTTGCTGACATTCTCGACATATTGCCACGTAGTTGAATATGTCTTTATTCATTCCTTTCTAGAAGAATAAGGGTTTACAGTCTGCCCTCATCTTCGTGACTCCAGGATGAGCCATGTACACTACTTTGTGAGCCTCATTTAGGATTAAACTCCTCAACTCATCATTGGGCAATACCATAAATTTGACTTTTAAATATCAAAAGTCCATCATTGTCCATAGTAACCCCTTCAAGTTTTGGTACCATCATTGTGTTTTGTGTGATAAAATCCTTGACCTATTTGTACCAGTCATCGTCGCATCATAAAGTTAGTATCCTTTCACATAGATTCATCTGAAGAGGCATCACCGAAAATATGCGCGGTCTCTGACTCAACACATCAACCACTGTGTTCACTATTCCCTTTATGTAAGTAATCTCAAAATCATACTCTCTAAGAAATTCTGACCAACACCATTGTCGTGTGTTCAAGTCGCCTTGTGTAAGGATGTGTTGTAGTCCACAGTGGTCTGTTTAGTTCAAATTTCTGTCCAATAAGGTAGTTCCCATAAACAATGGCTAACAACTCCAAATCATGCATCGCATAGTTATCCTCATGCCTTCTCAAATTTCTTGAGATATAAGTGATCACTCAATCATCTTGCATCAAGACTCCACCTAAGCCTTCTTTGGATGCATTAGTGCATACCAAGAATTTTGTGTCCATGTCAGGGACCTTCAGTATTGGTGTTGTTGTCAACAACTCCTTGAGCCTCTGAAATGCTTCTGCGCATTTCTCGGACCCAACAAACTTCTTGTTCTTCTTTTGCAATTCCATAATTGGATTTGCTATCTTTGAAAAACCCTCAACGAACTGTTGATAATATCCTGCTAAACTCATGAACCTACACACTTCGGGGACATTCGTCGACGCATGCCATTCCATAATAGCCTTGACATTTTCTGGATCCACGACGATACCTTTGTCGGAGATGACATGCCTTAAGTAGTGAATA
Organism: Picea sitchensis; assembly: GCA_010110895.2. Classification (NCBI taxonomy): domain Eukaryota; kingdom Viridiplantae; phylum Streptophyta; class Pinopsida; order Pinales; family Pinaceae; genus Picea; species Picea sitchensis. Next base: position 82,918 of record SNQJ01S0002806.1, read on the forward strand.
TTCAATTGATAAAACGAGCATTTAGAAAATTTCCCATACAATGTTTTCTCTTGTAGACACTGTAGTACCAAGCGCAAGTGATCATCATGCTCCTCCATCATCCGAGAGTAAATCAAAATATCGTCAATGAATACTTGGATGAACTTGTCCAAGTATTCATGGAACACCCCGTTCATCAAACTCATAAATACCCCAGGGGCATTCGTCAGTCCAAATGGTAAAACAATAAACTTGTAATGTCCAAACCTCATCTTAAAGGCGGTCTTAGGAACGTCATCCTCCTTTATCCATAACTGGTGATACCCTAAACACAAGTCGATCTTTGAAAACACTCTCACATCTTTCATCTGATCAAACAGATCATCAATCCTCGGCAATGGGTACTGATTCTTGATTGTTTCCTTGTTCAATTGACTGTAGTTAATGTAGAGTATCCATGACCCATCCTTCTTTCATATGAAAATAACAGGTGCACCCCACGGTGACACACTTAGACGTATAAGTCCCAGGTCCAACAACTCCTTCAGTTGCATTCTGAACTCCTATAACTCTGGGGTCGACATCCGATAAGGCGTGCTTGCTATCTATTCATTCCCTGGTTTTAGGTCGATGGTAAATTCCAATTCCCTCTTCGACGACATCCCAAGTAACTCCTCAAGGAAGACGTATGCAAACTCTCTCACCACCGGGATGTGTTCTATACCTTCCACTACTCCCTTCTTGTTTAACACAAGGATCACATAAATCTTACATCCCTTGCGCATGCTCTTCCATAGCTGCAAGGAAGAGTTGAACCTTAGGGAGACTCTCTGGTTCCGACCTACAATCACACATCATTCTCCCTCATCATCGACCAAGCTTAATCATTTCATATTACAATTGAGTATCACCTCATGCGATTCCAACCAGTCCATACTGATCACGACGTCATAAGATCCTAAGATCGTGACGTAGAGGTTGGAGCTAGTGACAAAATATCCTAGGTTAAGTCTATAGCCCGTAAACTTCCCTCCAACCTTTTGTTTGGCTCCCGAAGCCATTTCTACAAAGCTAAACTCATCCTGTTCGACTGCCTTTACCTTAATTCTTTTTAGTATTGTACCAGAAATCAAAACTCTCGGTAGCACCGATATCTATCAAAATACTAAAGGTCTAGTCAGTGATGGTACCTGATGTCTCGAGCACAGTCTACTGGTGCTCTGCCTGGTGGTTATTCACCACTGTAAGAATCCATTGGGCCTTTCTCGAAACTCCCATGGCAGTGGGTCCGGATGATCCAGACACTCCGGTCCTCTCCATTGGGCAGTCATGTTGGTAATGTGGCTCTTCACATTCCAACACACTTTCTTTGGTCCAGTATTCCTGGTACCCGAATTAGAAGATGAATCCTAACACTAAGGACAAACACAAATTTGTTGACCTTAAGTTTCTCGGTAATTTGGTGCAGAGCATGTCGAAGCAGCTCCAATAACGGGCCTCATACTTGGGCACCGTACTACCACCCTATCGCAAGGTGTTGAACTCATTGAGATGACACTCAATGAATTCCTCAAAAGGATACCTCTCTTGGAGCCATTCCTCGAACCGTTCCCATGACACATCTTTGATGACCATGTTCAATTGCGGTAGGAGCATCTTCCATCATAGAAGATCTCTCCCCTTCATTTGGAAGACCTCCATGCAGACCTTCAAGTTGGATGTCTAGTCGCAAAGTTCAAAGTACATCTCCATATTCTCCAACCATGCCTCGGCAACTACACTGACCGAGGCATCAAATAACTCAGGAAATTTGATCTTCTCAAGTTCACGGTGAATACTAACGGTACTAGCTGGGCGTGCTGTGGACACTTAGGGGTACAGGTGCCCTGGCCTCATCTCGGTATAGATGGTGAATCAAGGCCTCTAACAATATCTGGAAGGACCTTGTTAGACCATTATCATCCCTTACACCATTCGAATCCAACCCAAGGGCTTGTTCTTCCCCCTTGGGGGTTAGACTCTGAGGGCATGGGCACTTTTGGAGGCATCACACCTCCTTCTATGGCACCACACTGCAAACCTCTGAGGCATCCTCTATCCGAGATCACCACATGGACACGTTAAAGTTTTTAGTTAGCGCTAGATTAATACTCAAGGGTTTACTGTAGTGGAAAGCATGGCGATCATAGTCGCAGGGTTGAAACTTCTCTGATACCATATGTAACGACCCCATCATTATGACTACATGTGATGAAAAACAAAGCAATTATTATTTTTTTAAATCAAGACAACAAAAATGACAATAGTTAAACAACATAACTTGACGACGAACACAACTTACACATTTAGGAAACAAACAACAACAACCCAACATACTAGCACATCATGCAACTGGACGAAACATGCGATAATCAATAGGTAAACAAATGGCTGCGACTCACAAAACCAAACGCATTAAGGCGTTATAGAACCAAGTACCAACATCAATTACAACGAACAAAATCCCACATTAGGAAGCACACGACTCCGACCAGGTTATCATTTGCATCTATCCATTAGGGCACGCAATGATCCCCTCATAAGGAATCATGTCGTCACAAGGATATAGGCATGAAAATAACAATGGCGCAACACAAAATTTCTAGACCCTTAACCCAAGACAAATCCTTCGCGCTAGGAGACCAAATTAATTGTCAAAAACATGAGGAATAACCCAAGCGCCCAACTAAAAATCGACAAGAAAACAAGATGCAAGGGAATCTGATGACTAACACATTCATATGACACATTAAATTCCTTGTGCAACAATTTCTATTGCAAACATACATCAATCAATAAACATTGAAATAATTATTATCAAACAATTATCTCATTGTAACTATTTTCCAATTCCAATATCAGATAAGTATTTTCCTAAGAAGGAATTCGCTATCCTTTAAACATAAACAATATGGAAGATGTCCTTTTAAACAATATAAAACATGTCCTTTAAAACTGAATATGCTATCTTTTAAGTTAACAATATAATAAAAATGCTATCTAATAATCGCTATCAATCATGTTGTCTAATAAAATAAATTGCGGTTTAACAATGATATTGAAGGCTACAATAATATTACTATCCATTAAATGAAATAGTTGTCTTAACAGTTGCATCACCATCTACTATAAATTCTCTATTCAAATGCTAATCATTGGAAATGTAAAGAATACAACAACGAAATATAAAGAATATAAGGAATATATCCTTGGATACCATGTAAAGAATGTATTGTTGTCTATATGTTAAATCCCAATCTCTACATATTAAATCGCTGAGATTAAAATCGAAGGTATTTTTCCATATTAAAAACACAGGAATTAACATAATAAAAACACTATCCATGAAGATTATAATAATGATATCGCTATCCATGATGTTATTATATTACTGTATCCAATCGATTCTGAATTCGCTATTTAGCAAATATACTATCTAAACATAACAAAGTCACTACCTATGAGTACATTATGTGGCTATCTATTAATATATGAGATGTTGTCTATCCAAATATGGTATTTCTATCTATTCAAAAGGTATGGTGTGGCATACTAGTAAATGCATGATATTCCAGAGTAAATATGGCATACACTATTGTTTTCTACTAAGGGTATGGTATCGTAGTCTATTAAATTGATGAAAGTGTTGAGTTAATTATGATATTCAACTGTCTACTAAGGGTATGGTATCGTAGTCTATTAAATTGATGAAATTGTTGAGTTAATTATGATATTCAACTCGCCGTCAGGCACAACAACAGTTACAATGCAGTCATTTACCTATTAAAAATGCTGCCATCGGCATGTAACGATGTCTATCATACATGATATCGCTATCATACAATACAATGTACATAACATGCAAAATCGTTGCCCTGCACAAATCACTGCATATAATTCACTGTCTAATACATACACAACATACAAATCACTGTCATTCTAAGCATAAGATCGCTATCCATCATATGGAAATCCATAACACTAAATCACTGTCAACAGTAAACAAAGTTTCTAGTCAAATGCAATCCACACAGTAGTGAAGGATGGGGGAAAACTCGTTGTGTAAAGAAGATGAAATCGCTGTGTAGAGAGGGATGAAATCGCAGGGTAAAGAGGGATGAAATAACAGGGTAAAGAGAGATGAAATCGATGTGTAAGAACTATATAATTCACTGGTGAATTCTTATAGATTTTTGTGTGTAAACACTATGGAAATGATGATGTTCAAATCGCTGTCATTCACAAGCCAAGAAGAAAATCATCCATAAATAGTTCGGTGTCAACAAACTCGCTGGGTAAAAAAAAATGATTTGATTTCAAGAAGGGGATTCAAACGCAAGCAATGATCCTTCAAAACAATTCTGGGTAAAACAATTGGGAAAAACGAGATGGAATGGGGACGTCTATAAATGATGGTTTTAGTAGTAGAAATGATTCAGATCTAGATGCAAATGAAAGGTAATTTCAACAATAAAACGAAATAAAAACTGGACACATATAATGGCTATTCAAAAGTAAAATGAATTCAAACTCTCATTAGTTAAAGGATCTAGATGCACTGTAGGATACCATAACCTTTAAACTATACACATTCCAGCTAAGAAGAATGTAGGCGATGACTCCAGGAAGAAAAATGAAAAGCAGTAGAAGATCGCAATAATAAACAAATCAATCGCAGGAGTAGAGGACAAGCCAATCACAACAATGATTAAACATTCAAACACAAAGCTTAACATTCTAGGATTGGTCATTCAAATCGCAAATTTAATCGTTCATAAGAAGGCACAAGATTAGAGATCAATCATAAAGGAAAAACATAGAGATAAGTAAGGGATTGATAGCTGGGTGAAATTTATCCTTCACTTATTATCCATGCATAGGAAATTAGGGCATTTAAATCTATAGGTATTTAAACACCGGAGTGACGACCGTTGATTCCGCTCCTAGCTGACTGCTCAAGAAAAAAATAATAACTGAAGGATAAGGGAAGGAAGATAAAAGAACAAATTTCTTTGTAATAATCGATAAAACAATCACATAGAAGTCTTTGCAATAAGAGGTTGGGTTCACCACGAGAAATCAATTCAGAATACAATGAGAAAAGGGGTTACAAATACCGTAGAAAAGCAGGTGAAAGAAGGCTCATGGCCATGAAATATTCAACCGAGCACATAAAATAACATGTGTAAATTACATTATATTGAAAGTAACAACTTTAACAAGCGTACCTTAGCCAAACGTGAATGCTCTGAAGTTGTTGTCCCATGCGTGCTCCATCCAGCTCCTTCTTGCTAACCTATGTGACCTCACTGATACCTCCCAACCAACGCTAGGGGTACTCTTCTCCCCCTTTAGCCACCTGAGCCACAAAGGGGCCACACACACAATACCAAAGAACAACTAGCACCCAACTCGCCTCGCAAGGTCGAGCTACCACTCGTTACCTGAGCTGGGTATCCCAACTCCCATAAGAGAAATTTCAGTCAAGGAAAAATTCAGCAGCGTAATGTTACGCAAAAGGATCATATCCATACTCCTCATCCTCCATCCTTTTTATAGAGTTTTTAAGTAAATAGTTTCCCAAATTCTCATTAAATTCCTTTGTCATAAATTTTAATTAGGAAAAACCTCCCCCGTACACATGTCACCCATCCCCTATTTTGACGATAAAATCAATTTTATTAATTAATTAAATATTCCTATTTCCCCCACCCACCTAAAAGCATTCCTAAAAACGCTCCTTGGTGTCCCAATATTCCCTTACAAATCTTAAATGACTTACACCTTACTTAATTCCTAGTTGAGTTCATAAATAGCAAGTTCGAAGGCAAGATTTCTTACTAACATCAACATTCAACTTTTTCTTTACGTTTCCCCTTTTCTTTAGGTTATCCCTTTTTCTTTAAGTTTCCTATTTATTTTAAGTTTCCCTCTTTTCCTTTTTTTAACTAAAAATCAATTTAGCAAGTGTAGATAAACAACCATTTACCCTTTTTCTTCTTTAATAAAAAATTAATTTAGCAAGTGTAGATCAAACAATCATTTACCCTCTTTTCTTTTTAACTAAAATTAAATTAGCAAAAATAGATAAAAACAACCATTTCCCTTTTTAAAATTTTAATCCTCCATGATAATTTGACTTTAATAAATTAATTTGAATTTCTTACCCCTCTTCTTGTTACAGGTTTATTATTATTATTATTATTATTTTTACCACAATTCTACTTAGACCTAGTTTTTAATTTCACTAGGATGGGCGACATTTTTATTAGGGAAAAATTGTTTTTAAATCTTACTTATCACATCATTCATTTTAGGGTCGACTAGGTTTATTCTCTTACCAGTTAAAATCATGACATGCCCTTCAGGACGCACTATGTTCTCCAAGGGTGCCACTCACCTCTTTCCATTTTCCTTGCACGACGTGCCATTCAAGACACACTAGGTGCTCCAAGGGCACATCACGCAAGGAATAATTTAAATGTCATAATATTATATTCTCAAAAAATATGCCTAGGCTTTTGTGCAAATTATAATCTTTTTTATATATGAGCTATTATTAGTCTTTTGTATACTAACATCATCATAAGTTCGTGAGAGGCAGGGTGTGAGTAGTTTTTAAGGTTTCACGATTTAGGAACTCGAGTGTGGAAGTAGCTATGTATTTCATGAGAAATATGTATTTCACTTGAAATATGCACCATCAACCATAGTTACTAAGTTCTAATTTGAACTGGGATTTGAATTTGATTCGATAGCATAAAAATTCGGACTATAAATTCTCAATATACATTTTGAGGCTCATTTTCATCTTCATTTATTTTAAAATTTGAATCACTTCTGATTTCTGACAACTCTGGATAATGTAACAATATTTCGTCAAGAGATGTTGTGCCCTCCTCCTTTCTCCAAAACACCTCTTTGTTTTAAAACTTATTTATGTAATATTTATCCCATTTCTCCCAGATCACGATTAAGGTTCTAATAATGTTGATTGGTTAGGCAATCTATTCATAAATCGATTAGTCATTGCCTTGTTTTAGAAGTGTGAATGCTCTGTTAGTTCAACAAGCTTCATGCCAGGCCTAGCTTGGAAATTCTTTTTGCTCAGCATTGAAAAACACTACCAAGATAAGAAGTTGCTTAATCTTCTGAAATATCCCGTCATGTTGAGTTGTCCATAGAAGCATAGTTCCTTTACCTAGTAACTAAAGGTCCTCTCCTGCAATCTTAAAGAAACCCTTTACAATCTCTGATATTATCCAACTAATCCTAAGCAGTAAAATGTAGCAAGGTAATGGAGGGTCCATTTTGACACTTCTAGGCATAGCTGCCTTTTCATTTATAGGGCAAGAACAAAGATACATATTATGTTTAGGAATGAGATTGTGTAACATCCCTCTCTTGCGCGCACTGAGAGAACTTATTCTTTGAGGACGCTTGCATGCAAGTGATCCGGGTTATTATACTATTGTTGTTTTGATTATGATTATGAGATATTGTGGATTTAATTATATGTTATTTTTTTGTATTTATGTAGACAGGTGCTATTGACTGGGTTCTACTGAGTGTGTAGGACTCTGGAAATTGAGGATGCAGAGGCATCGATGAAACCCCTTAGACTCTGGATCGATTCAGGGAGTGGACTATTAGGGTTTGAATGTTGTTGATGTGACATATGTACTTATGATTAGATGTTATGATGATTGATTATTATTGCAGACATGATTCATTGATAGATGCAGGTTGACGATAGCTTGCCCACCATACTCACATTTGGCGTAGAGGGGTCACGCATGACAACTAGAGACATTGATGGAGAGGTGTGGCAACAACCCTGCCACAACCTACTGGCACTCTCATCGTGGCTCGAACTGTAGGTTAACAATTACCTAGTTTGCGAAGACCCACGATGCCATGAGGGCAGGCTGTGATAACCGCTCATGATGATTCTAAGGGGTGCACAATAAGGCAGGGGCCATATTCCTTAGAGGCCCTTAGTCTCCCACAAGATCACCTGGTGGAGTATTGACTCTAGGGGTTTGACGTCTATCAAATTGAGTCAAGAGGTGAGTGGCACCCTTGGAGCACTCAGTGTGTCTTGAAGGGCATGTCACACAAACAAAACATAAAGAGACGAGTGGCACCCTTGGATCATGTAGTGCATCTTGAAGCTCACATTGTGCAAAGAAAACAGAAGGAGGTGACTAACACCCTTGGAGCACGTAGTGCATCCTAAAGGGAACATCATGTTTTAAATGATAATTTAATAAACATGGTGCCTAGAACATTATTCCTCCTTAGGACTTGGCGGCCTTAAAATGAATGTCATGATAAGTAAATTTTAATAAGAATTTTTTCCGTTAAAAAAATTGTCACCTAGCCTAGGGAAATCAAAACCTAGATCTATGTAGAACATGTGGATAAAGAAAAACTGATTAAACATGTAACAAGAAAGGGGGTAAGAAATTCAAACTTATTTGTTAAAGTAAAAAAAATTATAATGGAAGATTAAATTTATTAAAAGGGTAAATTGTTGTTTTTATCTACACTTGCTAAATTGATTTTAGTTAAAAAGGAAAAAAGGTAAATGGTTGTTTTTATCTACACTTGGTAAATTGATTTTTTTAGTTAAAAAGGAAAAAGGGGGGAACTTAAAAGAAAAAGGAAACTTAAAGAAAAAGAGAAACTCAAAGAAAAGGGGAAAATTAAAGAAAAAGCTGAATGTTTAACTTAGTAAGGAATCTTGCCTTTGGAACTTTCTATTTATGAACTCAACTAGGAACTAAGTAAGGCATAAGTCATTTAAGAATTGTAAGGGAATTTGGGACACCGAGGAGCGTTTTTAGGAATGCTTTTAGGTGGATGAGGGAAGTAGGAATATTTAATTAATTAATAAAATTGATTTTTTTGTGCAACTAGGGGATTGGACGACATGTCTACGGGGGAGGTTTTTCCTGATTAAATAAATGAAAAAGGAATCTAATGAGAATTTTGGGAAACTAATTACTTGAAAAATATATAAAAAGGATAGCGGAAGAGGAGTATGGATAACATCTATCTTGTGCACCATTATGCTACTGAAATTTTATCTTGACTGAACTTTCTCTTGTGGGAGTTGGGATACCCATCTTGGTTAATGTGTGGTAGCTCGACCTTGCGAGGCGAGTTGGGGTTAACATTATTTGGTATTATGTGTGTGGCACCTTTGCAGCTTAGGGGTCTCGGGGGGAAGAAGAGTAGCCCTAGCGTTGGCTGGGAGGTACCGATGAGGTCACATCGATTGGAAAGCAGGAGCTGGACAGAGCGCATGCAGGACAATGACTTCCGAGCCTTTTTATTTGGCTAAGGTACCCCTGTTAAAGTTGTTACTTGCAATGAAGTTTAATTTACACGTGTTTATTTTACCGTACTCAGATGAATATTTCATTTCCATGAGATTTCCTTGCCCATGTATTTCTACGACAATTTTAATTCACTTGTCGCTAGATTCATTTAGTAAGAACCCCTTGCTATCCAACTTATCCATTATTTATGAGTTACTGTCTATTTGCGCATGGCCAAAATGAGCCACCATCTCAAAAGCTTGCCTACACCTTGTATCTCCTGCCTGTGTTTTCTCTGTTCCTTGATTGCGCTTTTATTTCGTTAATTGCTTCTCCACGGAGAAGATCTCGATGTAGATTTGTGTTTTTATCCTCTATTCCTTGATCCTTTAAGTTATTAGTCTGTGCCTGAGCAGTTGGCCAGGAGTCAAATTGATTGTCTTTCACTTCGGTGTTAAAGATTTAGATTCAAATGCCCTGATTTCCTGTGCATGGATAATAAGTGTAGGATCATTCCTCTGCCCAACGTTTATTTGTAGCGATTTCCTCTGCATTTTCCCTTGAGTTGTAATCTCAACACCCTCTCTTTTTACTTGATTTTTCACTATGCGTTTACACTTTGTTTTAACCCTCACTTTACCCATCATTTCCACTTCATTTCTTTCCATTTCCACTTCATCACATTCCAAATATCTTATGACTACTTGACGACTGCATGATGACTACGTTTGAATGGTAAAATATTTGTGTTTTGAATGATTCAATGTTGAATGATTAATCTTTTCGTTTTCTTTGTGAATGAGTATCTCTGCATTTTTTATTGATTCATCGCTGAATGATTAATCTTTGCATTTTCTTTGTGAACGAGTATATCTGCATTTTTGATTGATTCATTGCTGAATGATTAATCTTTGTGCTTTCTTTGTGAATGAGTATCTCTGCATTTTGATTGATTCATTGTTGAATGATAAATCTCAGCATTTTCCTTGTGAATGATTATATCTGTGTTTTAATGATTAATCTCTGAAGGATTAATCTTCGATTAATGCTTAGATTAATGTGTTGCTGAGATTAATGCGTTGCTGAGATTAATGTTGAATGATTAATCTTTGAATGATTAATCTCTGAACAATTAATCTCTTACGGAATTGTTTTTACCAAAAATCATTTTTCTTTTCTTTCCCAACGAATCTGGGTGACTAGCACCAACCTTATATCCATTCTCCTTTCCTTAGAAAAATGTGCGTTATCATTAGCGATTGACTTGGTGTTTTTTCCCAACTAAGGTAGCACCCTTGGGTGATTTTCTTGGCGTTTTACACAACGATTTCACCCAATGTTTACATAGCCATTTCACCCAATTTTTACACAGAGATTTACATCGTGTTTACCCAACAATATCTTTACTAGACAACATTTATTGTTGGACAATGATTTATCATTAAGACAACGAATTATTGTTGGACAACAATGCCATTGTTAGGCAACAATTTTATTGTTAGATAGCATTTGGTTAGATAGCATATTTGTTAGATAGTGATTTGTTAGACAAAGATATATATTTGTTAGATAGCGATTTGTTAGACAAAGATATATATTTGTTAGATAGCGATTTGTTAGACATAGATATTTGTTAGACAACCATATTTGTTAGATAGAGATAAATTTGTTAGATATAGATATAGAAAGGCTTGATATTTGAGCAATATAAGTATACTCTCATGTTTCATCAATTTTTATTTTGTCCATAACTCTCTCTAACATGAAATTGCACTTGAAAATCGAGATTGAGGCAAAATTTTCTAATAAATTGATTTGTGCATACTTCATCAGATTTATTGACATTCAAGCTCTTTAGTAGTAATTTAATTGAATGTAGGACATAACAGTTTTAAAAAGATATTGTTGCAATAATGGTCGTGATCCTTACTACAATTAGATTAGTTGTTTTTATATGTCAATGGTTTTATATATATGTCTTATGACTTATGCAAACAACAGATTAATTGTTTTAATATAGAAATGGTTTAATTGTCAGTCTTACATATCAGTCTTTTAACTTCTGCCACAACATATTAAATGTTGCAATGGTAATAGATTAATGGCTTAATTTCATTGGTAATAGATTACTTGATTAATTGCAATGATAATAGTTCACTCATTCGCTCTTGGTCGTAATGATTAATAGTTAATGGTTTATGGTTTATTTGAGTAATGTGTAATAGCTTGCGCAAGATTAATGGTTGAGGGTTTAATAGTTTTATTAGCTAATCAATTAATAGTTTGACCGTTAATTGGTTACTGTGCGCCTTGTGCCTTAAGTTTAATTCTAAATGGTGGTTGGTCATAGTGGTTACACCACACATGATTTCCTTGTAGGAAACAAGAAATACGTCAGTTAGTTGCACAATTTAAATATTGAATGATGTCACCTTACATCTGGTTGACTTGTTGATTGGGTCCTTGGATATAGTCTTCTTGTATTTTTGACAGTTAATTTGTCTCCTAGCACGTTGCATTTTTCTTGGGTTATTTGTCTAGATATGTTATGTTGCGCCTTGGTTATTGTCATGCCCACCGCCTTGTGAAGATATGATTCCTGATGAGGGGATCATTGGGTGCCCCGATTGATAGAAGCAAATGATAACCTAGACAGAGTCATGTGATTCCCGATGTGGGTGTAATGTTCGTTGTAATTGATGTTGGTACTTGTGTTGTAAATTTTGTTTGTGCTTGTTCCTCGCTCGCTGTGAAGGTTCAATATGTTGGATTCATTTGATGTCGGTTGTGTATGGTTGATCTTGATATTGTCCCGTAGCTTAGTCATTTTATTTGTCTATTTGATTTCAATTGTTCATCCAGTTGCATGATGTGCCAGTATGTTGGGTCATTGTTGTTTATTGCCTGATTTGCGGGCATTGTGTCCATCGTCAAGTTGTGTTGATTAATTGTTGTCGTTGTTGCCTTCCTTCTTAATAATAATAATAAAAAAAATTCTTCTACGTTGCATCGCATGTAGTCGTAACGACATGGGTCGTTACATATGGTATCAGAGCCGGTTCGACCCATGACATGGGATCACTATAGATTCCATTGGTTAGATATTTGATTGTAATGTTGCTAATTAAAATGATTTTTATTCGTACAGGTAATCATGGTTAGAGGACTCAACAGAGGCAGACAACAGGGTGCTAGGGGAGGAGGCGTGACACCTCCAGTAGCATCCATGCCTGAGGGGTCTAACCCCTAGGGAGACAAATAGGTTATCAAGCATGAACAAATAACTATGGGTGATTTGGTTGGGCCAATGAGGTCCTTTCAACGGATGTCTGAGGCATTGATAAACCGTTTGGATAGAGATGAGGCTAGGGCACTGACAGCCCCTGAGGGTCCACCGTGCGCTCCGGGTTGTACGGGTAGCATTCACTGCGAACTCGAGAAGGTCAAATTTCTCGATTTCTTTGGTGCCCCAAACGACGCAGCCGCCGAGGCATGGTTAGAGAATATGGCGATGTGATTTTCACTTCACGACTATACCTCCAATATGAAGGTCCGCATGTCGGTCTTTCAAATGATGGGGAGCGCTCTTCTATGGTGGAAGACGCTCCTGCCACAATTGAGCATGGTCGTTGAAGACGTGTCATGGGAACTATTTGAGGAATGGTTACGAGAGAGGTATCTATCAGAGGAATTCATTGAGCATCAACTCAATGAGTTCAACTCCTTGCGACAGGGCGATCGTATAGTGCCGGAGTAAGAGGGTTGTTTTATGGAGTTGCTTCGGTATGCTCTGGACTTGAATACCGAGAAACTTAAGGTCAACAGGTTCTTGTTTGGCCTTAATGTTAGCATTCATGCAAAGGTTAGGATTCTGATGCCTCAAACCTTGCATGATGCTATCCGGAAGGCCCTCATAGCATTGGAGGAGCTTCTTAGTGGGGTTCAGAGTAGGACTCCAACGAGACTAGTAGGGAAGGTGTCATCTAGTGTGCAGCAACATCAGACACCTACTAAACATTCACCAAGATATTGTGGCTTCCATAGAGGATCCAATTTCACTACACCTCGACGACCACCATCTTAGTAGTGGACTCCTTACCGAGGACCACAACACCAGTAGCAGCGTCGAATGCAAAAGAAAATTTTTAGGCATGTTCAATAGAACAAACTAGGGTTCCAGGCCAGAGGGTTGCCAGCTTCAGGTACCAAGAGTACTGGACCGAAGAAAGGGTGTTGGACATGTGGGGGGCCACATTACCAATGTGACTGCACAGTGGAGAGGACTAGAGCTTCTAGATCAACTGAACCCACTACCATGGGATATTTGGGCAAGGCCCATCATATTCATGCAGTGGTGAATAATCGACAAGGAAAGCACTAGTCGACTCTGCTCGAGACGTCAGGTACCATCGCTGACCAGACCCTTAGTATTTTGATATATCCAAGTGCTACAGAGAGTTTCATTTCTAGGGCAATGCCAAAAATAATTAAGGTAAAGGAAGCCGAACAGGCCGAGTTTAGCTTTGTAGAAATGGCTTCGGGAACCAAACATAAGGTTGGAGGGAATCTTACGTGTTGTAGCCTTAACCTGGGAGATTTTGTCACCAGGGCCAACCTGTAAATCATGATCTTAGGATCTTATGATGTCGTGATCAATATGGACTGGTTGGAATTGCATGAGGTGATACTCAACTATAAGACAAAACGATTGAGCTTGGTCGATGATGATGAACATAGATGTGTGATTGTAGGTAGGAACCAGGGAGTCTCCCTGAGGTTCATATCTTCCTTACAAATATGGAAGAGCATGCAAAAGGGATGTAATATTTATGTGATCCTTGCATTAAATGAGAAGGGAGTAGCAGAAGGTCTAGAACACCTTCCGGTGGTCAAAGAGTTTTCGAACGTCTTCCCAAAGGAGTTACCTGGGATGCCTCTGGAGAGTCTCACAGAGTAGTGTACATGGCTCACCCATGAGTCACGAAGATGAGAGTAGACCTTAAACCCTTATTCTTTTGGAAAGGAATAAAGGCAAGCATAGTCAACTACATGGCAAGATGTCTAGAATGTCATCATGTGAAGGCTGAACATAAAAATCTGGCAGGATTACTACAGCCGCACACTATTCCAGAATCGAAATGGGAGGTCATTTTGATGTATTTCATTGTTGGATTTCCACTGACGATAAGGAGACATGACTCAAATTTTGTGGCAGTCGACACTCTGATGAAGAGTTCTCATTTTATGTTAAGAACCAAACTTCAATATAGCATAGAAAAGCCTCAGGAAAAGTACTCAACGCCTTGAAAAAGAGATAATTTCAGATAATAAGCCTCTTCGAGGGGGAAAACTTCTTTTACCCCACTTAAATGTTCAAGTACAAGATGATTCAAAATGAAAATGTCTCCTTGGTATATATAGGAGACTAGGAGGTATAATTACAACTAATTCCCTAAAGCCGACATAAATAAAATAACATTACTAATATAACATGAC
>SNQJ01S0002806.1:115663-131083 GCA_010110895.2 Picea sitchensis
GGATTTTCTGGAGGCTTATTTGGTGTAGAAGGTCCCTTTTTTGGTGGCATGTTGGCCAAATATCACTTTTGAATCTTGATTTTGAGGCGGTTCTTCTAGACAATATTTATTATGTTCTATCTCCCAAGTTTCGGCCCTTCTGGGTATGAAACTTTCTTTGAGGTAGTTCTCTAATATTTATTCTCTGCAATTCCACAGGTCTGATCAAAATTGGATGTGCCAAGTGGAATTTACAATAACTTCCTCACAACTTGCCGATTTTTGGTCTTTCCAGGAGATCTCACTTGTATAGCATGCCCCGCACAAACTACTTGATATAAACTTCTGAAACTTGCACCCAAGATACTAAAGACTGTCCATGATCCAATGCAACCAGTACCACTCAATTTGGATACTCTAGCAAGAATTTATGATTGTTTTACCTGGAACACCTTCTTCAGACTAGTCAATAGGACTAGTCAGATACCCTATCTTACACAAGGTGTATCTACAAATTTAAGATGACCCAGAAGTAGAAATTTTTACCACAGATACCTTACTAATTTCTGTAAATTTCCTCTGGAGTTCAGGGTCTGAAACGTTACAGAAAATATTTTATAGAGAAAATTCCGCAATGACTCATTTCAAGATGATTCCAGAACCCTATCTTGTATAGGCTATATCTCCAAAATTATAAGGCCTCAAGAGATGAATTTTGAACCCAACGTACCTTGATCCGTCTACTAAATATCCTCCAAGACGTTCCTTCTGAGACATTGTAGAAAAAAAGTTATAGCGAAAATTCCACGGTGTCTCAGATGTAGCAGCGAAACCCCAAGACCTTGAGCTCTGATACCATATGTTAAGAACCAAACATCAATATAGCATATAAAAACCTCAGGAAAAGTACTCAACGCCTTGAAAAATAGATAATTTCAGATAATAATCCTCTTCGAGGGGGCAACCTCCTTTTACCCCACTTAAATGTTCAAGTACAAGATGATTCAAAATGAAAATGTCTCCTTGGTATATATAGGAGACTAGGAGGTATAATTACAACTAATGCCCTAAAGCCGACATAAATAAAATAGCATTACTAATATAACATGACCCAGTTAAGGGGTAATGAGCCAATATTAGGGCTTAACAGTCTCTTTCTCTCAAATTAATTTGCTTGTCACCAATAAATATCAACTGGAATAATCCTCTAGTGATTTTAATTAACATTTGAAAAGGAATGACTACGAGGAAAACATTTACTTTCTTATGCAATTATCATTAATTGTTAGGACCATATATGTATATGTGTGAATCTTTGTTGGGTTGTATTTTACTTATGATCCAAGCATTGAGGGATATGAGGACAATCCAAGAGAAATAGTTGGTTATTCCATTGCCTCATCTTTTAATTCAATAAGTGAATTAAATTAATTATTAAACAAATTAATTCATTCAATGGAGTTATGAGAAAAGTGTTTGTGATTGTTAGTGTTTGGTTCAAGCCAAACTTAATGGACAAATGGTAAATTAATGCATAAAAATCTAGACCATTTAATCTAGGCAAATTGGAAGCCATTTTTTGCACAATTAGAGCTTAACACTTCATCACCTAACTCAACCATATATTTTGGATTTGTGAGTGGTTGGATGTGCCTTTTATTTTAAACAGAAGCATGCATGAAGGAATTGACAATTGCACTTTAATTCTTGATAGAATTTTGCACAAACTGTCTTGTTGATTGACACCATACATAGTGAGTTGGCCTTTGTTAAGTAGTGCTTTGGATTTGCACATATAGAGGAAAGCCTAGCCAATCTATGTGTTCCTGCATGGTGATTAAAAATGGGAAATTGAGCTGGGATTCCTGATTATCATTGCGTTGTCTGCTAGTTGATTCATGTGCAAATTACACCAAATATAGAGGCCTTGTAATCAATACTAAGTAGGTTTTATAAAGAACACAATTTATTTATGCACAGAATCCATGATGGTGAAGTGAGTGGACTATAAGTTCCTCATTTATGGATCATCCAGTCCTTCATGCAGGTAGATTAAGCACAATAGAAAACTTAAATAATGATGACCTAGTGTCCAACTCTTTACATGCTATTGGGTATAATGATCATTGGAATGAGTTAAACCATAGATGCAAAGTGACATAATACCTTGGGTAATGATAAAAAAATATACAAGACCGAGAAATTTGATTTTGATATCGACGATTTAAGGCATGCTAGTAAGGCCAATAATAACGTAGTGTTGAATTTCACAAAATTTTACTATGTGGGAAAGAATGCATGCCTGGAAATTGTGGCTCTAGATGATGGGGACTTACTTGAAAGTTTAATAGAGTATTCAAATGAGGAAAATATACGAAAACTTTAACATATTGATAGAGTGACTATACATACCCCGTAAATTGTCAACCTTTTTGTTGTGAGAAGAAGAAATGATAATAAAAAATAATCGGTACTTGAGGATCACATGGCACTTATAGTATTGATGATCCTTTATAGAGTCACCCTGGGTTGAAAAACTTAACCAAAGAAGATACATTTACTATATGGGGGTTGATGGACTTCCTTGCAATAGATGTGATATCTAGTAATCATTGCACATACTAATAATTTTGGTTTTACTGATGAATCATTATAAGACTGGTCATGATGTCTTATTGGTCTGCATGTTTTATGTGTTGAGATGATGTGATGTTATCTTAAGAACACCTGTGATATTTATACATGATGTTATGTTAACATGTGGTTCCATTTATTTGTGTTGATGTAATGCTATATCTTTTATAAAGATATGATGAGGCTATATTTCTTATGATAGTATTTCATGATGTGATGGCATGTTGTAATTGGATGGAGTTATTTTATGAAGATATGTTTTTATGATGGCATGCATGAGCATGTGGTGCCTTGCTATTTATGATGTTGTGATGACAATGATATTGTGTTCTCATGATGACATGCAACAATTGGCGTGTGCATTCTTTTCTATGAGATGATGATGTTATGATTATAACTAATGCAATCAATGCATGTTGTGAGGTGATGATTGATAGAAAATCCACCAATGGACTGAGCGGACTGGTTCATTCCATGATCTTGAGGGAGCCCATACCTATGAAGAATAATATCTACAAAGTACACCTTATGGGGTGGATACAAACTCAATCAATAAACCTATGTGAATTGTTCTTTTGCCTTGTATAATTCTCAATGAGACATGGAACCATCTTTAGAAGGCTAGAGTGCTTTATATTGGAGTTGTGATGCCAAATTCAGAAGAAAGGCTAGAGTGTTACTTGCCAGTGGAGTTGTGGGGTTGGAATTCTACCTAAGGTTGAGTACTTGGTAGGAGTTAGGGAAGAAGTTTATGTCATCCTTTCAAGATGTCTATGTTACATGATTTAGTGTACTAGACCAAATGTCTATTTAGGTAGATGAGGCCTCGATCCTTGGGGCCCTGGTTAGACCAATAGGCTTAGGCTTGATATCGAAAGTTGGGAGGATGACTAGAGTTGTGCTCGCACTTCCCCATAGTTTTGAGGTGGGCTTTCGATGATTGTTGTGGTCACTAGCATGGATTTTATACTATTTGCAATAGAGGGTGATGTGGAATATACAATAAGAAAGAAAAAACATTTAAGTAGCATAATTAAAATGTACTTTGGGACTAAGTTCCTCGAAGGGGGGGAGTATGTAATGCCTAGTATTTATTTGAATTAAATCCCATACTTGGTGATGAAAATAAATAATTAGATAAACAAATAACTTGTCTTAAATATAATAACAATAAATAATGATAATGATTATGATAATAAATAAAGAAATTCATTATGATAATGATAATGATTATGTCCGATTGTAATTCTATCCATTTATTTCAGCATGTCCAATCCGATTGTAATTCTATCCACTAGATTACTCCAACTGATTTGAATCTTGCACTCTCTACCATAGAGGGCTTCAAAAGGGCTCATCTTTAGTGACTCTTGATAATCGTTGTTGTAGGAAAATTCTACCAATGGTAGGTAGTCTTCCGACTTCTTAGGCCGATGCATTACATGCATCCTTAACATATCTTCTAATATTTGGTTTACACTTTCTATCTATCCATCAGTTTGGGGGTGATAGGCTGTGCTAAACAACAATTTAGTCTCAAGACCAACCATCAAGGATTTCCAAAAGCTTGAAGTGAATTTTTTGTCTTTGTCGAAAACAATCTCTCTAGGCATGCCATGCAGTCTGAATATCTCCTTCATGAATATGTTGGCAATATCTATTGCCTTGCAAGTCAACTTGACAGGAACGAAGTGAGAACACTTGCTCAATTTTTCCACCACTACCATGATGGCATCATTCTACTTAGTTGATCTTGGTAACCTGGTGATGAAATCCTTAGAAATGGTTTTCCATTTCCATTCTGGAATTGGTAGAGGTTGTAACAACCATGTTGGGTGTCGATGTTCTTCCTTGACTTGCTAGCATTCCAGGCACTTAGATAGATAGTTAACTATTTCCTTTTTCAGTCCAAGCCAATAGAATTGTTTCCTAGTGGCCATGATCATTTTTTGATATCCTGGGTGAATAGTGGATGGTCTCTTGTTTAGTTCATGCATTATGAACCTCTTCAAGTCGTCACAGCTTGGAATATACAATATATTTATGTAGGTCAGCAAGCCTTCATCGATCATATGATAGCCTTCATACTTTATCCCTATAGGCTCTTGCCTTAGGTCTGAGGTCACGGTCTTGAAGAATGCATCTGTTTCTTGTGCATTCCTAATTCTTTCCCTGACATTCATTTCATAGGTGATTACTATTGCCAGGTGAATCATTTTCACACTTCTACTAAGGGCATCGACCACCCTGTTTTCCTTCCCTTTGATGTCTTTGATTTCGAAATCAAACTCACTAAGGAGAGCCATCCACCTAGCTTGTCTAGCATTGAGTTTTGGTTGATAAAACATGTGCCTCAACCCATAGTGGTCTATCATAAGTACAAATCTCATACCCAGGAGGTAATGCCTCCACATTTTTAAAGCATGCACTATGGCAACCAACTCTAGATCATGGGTCACATAATTGATTTCATGCTCATTCAATTTTCTGGATGTGTATCAAATTACACGTCCCTCTTGCATAAGGACTCCTCTGAGTCCTTCTTTGCAGACATATGTACACATGAGGAAGTCATTATCAGGGTCTGCAATCTTCAGTATTGGTGCATGGGTCAGAAGGTATTTCAGTTCATGGAATATTTCTTCACATTCTGATGTCGAAGTGAATTTAACCCCCTTTTTCTGGAGGGCAGTGATTGGACAACCAATCTTGGAAAATCCTTTTATGAACCTTCTATAATACCCTGCTAAGACCATAAAGGATCTGATATTAGATACATCCTTTAAGGGGCCAACAATTTGAGGGGCCACATAAATCAAATTAGAACCAGGGTCAATTAAAATAGAAACTAGACGGTTGGCGATCATACCTTCCATCTCCACCATTGAAGCTTGGTGGTCAGCTTGTTTATTATCCAAAGCCACTTAAATTCGTGGCATGCTCCTAGCCACATCATTGACTGTGGTAGCTTCTTGGATGTTGTATATTCTCCTACTTTTCTATTGTCTGTGTGGGAAATCCCTCAGTGGATGTTCTTCTCCACAACCCCAACATTTCAAGGGTTCTCTCTTTGGGTTATCAGTCTTTCCCGGGGTTGATCCAAAAGGTTTATTTCCACTCTGGGAGGGGAAATTTTGTTGATACACACAGGTAGGAAGGCTCATCCTTGAATCCTTCCTATAGTTCTTAAATATTGAGGATTTAAACTCCTTCTTCTTGAACCCCGAACTACTCTTCTTCTTCCAATCCTTGTGAAGTTCTATCTGATGCCCGAAATGTTCATAACAATACCTTGCCTTCTGGATAGTATCTTCTAAGGTCTTTGTCTCATCAAACTCAATCATGTTCCAGTAGGTCTGAGGTAACCCACTGATAAATTGTTGGACTTTTACCTTTTCATCTTTTATGTAGGGTACATACCTCATCAACTCAAGGAATTTATTGATATATTCCTCTATGATGAGTTGTCCCAGCTTGCGTTGATAGAACTACTTAGTCTTCCCGTCGAAGTATTTCTCTGACAGATACTTCTTCTTGAAGTATTTCTCAAACTGTTTCCATGATAAGTCCTTTTCATGGATTCATTTCACATTCTTAAGATCTTCCCACCAAATGGAAGCCTTTCCATTTAGGTTGAAGATGGATATTCGAGCCTTCAAGTTTTCAGAATAGTCGTGAACTCTGAAGTACTTCTTTAAACCAAGAATCCAAGATTTTGCCTCTTCCCCTTTCTCAATATCTCCATTGAAAGAGGGTGGTTTGGCTTTCTTGAACTCTTCAGGGTCATGAATTTTGGAATTCTTTCACTTCTTTCCTTTCTTCTGAGAATGTGACCTAGTTTTGCTACTAGAAAATCCCTTGGAGTTGCCAGTTCCCTTTCCAGAGGACTCTCCCGATGAGCATCTCCTGCCTCCAGGTTGGGCCTTTTTCAAGGTAATTCTCCGTGTGTGGCCACTTATGGGACCACGTTTCCGTATTTCAAGTGGAACTTGACTTCTCTCTGTATGTCGTTGGTCCACATGACTGGTTGCAGGTCCATGTTGCAACTGCCTTTGTATATCAGATAAGCTTTGCATAAAGACTGCATTGATTTCCATTTGTTTCTCTTGCTCCTTTACCAATATCTCATTGTCATCCTTGAAACTCTATAATTTGGCCATAAGGCTCCTTACAATTTCAACTAGATCTGGAGGGGTCTCCACTGCCCTCCTCTCGTCAGACTCTTCGTCTCTATTGTGGGAGCCATCCCCCACTTCATGGTGTGTCGCCATCCTTTATGATTGTGGTTTCCCGTGATTCACTGACTGCTGGAGTGCTGACAAAACACTTGTTGTTAGCTAACATTCTATTAGTTCATGATAAACACATAGTTCATTTTTCTTAAATACACACACACAGTAGAAATTTTCCATTCTTTTCTTTAGTAATAGTTTAACCAGATTCTTTAGGAAAGAGGTAAGGTAGGGCATCACCCTTAAGATTTTCTTTAAACATGGTTTTTAAGAAACTTGTCAATGATCCCAAGCAGGCCAAGTGTTGTAACCATGCTCTGATACCAATTTGTAACAAACCCAAGGTGGGGCGTCAAAATTTCAGTCTTCTTAAGAAAATCAAAACCCCCATTCGGGGTTTCTATTCATTTCTTCTCTTCCAAAGCTTTCCATCCACGGTCTCCATGCTCTGACCCGAGCTCAGAGCCGACATATATCCTCTCCCAAGTTATTTGGGTTCACTCATCCAGCTATACTCGCATATGACTGTGGGCTATGCCCAGACACTAAGTCAACATGCGCTAAGACAACCACTGCGGGAATCCTCAGGAGTGGAAAATATCCAAAGTTCACAATCCAACACTGCGTTTCCTCATATATTTTGATGGTCCTGATTCACTTCGGGAATTCATCGTTCAGGAGTTTCAAATGCTCAAAATTCTTTTCTCCCCGAAGTACTCTGTACCTGGAGTTATAGATAGAGTGCCATGCATCCCTCATGATTGATGACTATGATATAATACCAATTTGTAACACACCTAGATGGGGTGCCAAAATTTCATTCTTCTTAAGAAAATCAAAACCCCCATTCGAGGTTTCTATTCATTTATGCTCTTCCAGAGCTTTCCAACACGATCTCCATGCTTCGACCTGAGCTCAGTGATGACATATATCCTCTCCCAAGTTCTTTGGGTTCTCCCATCCAACTATACTCTCATATGACCACGGGCTATGCCCAGATGCCAAGAAAACCATCGCATGAATCATCCGGAGTGGAAAATCTCCGAAGTTCACAATCCGATGCCACATGTCCTCAAAGATTTTGATGGCCCTGATTCACTTTGGGACTTCGGTGTTCGAAAGTTTTGAATGCTCCAAAGTCTTTTCTCCCCGAAGTACTCCATACCCAGAGTTATATATCGAGCACTACACATCCCTCATGATCGATGAATGTGATCTACTTCAGAACTTTGGCGTTCGGGAGTTTCGAACACTCCAATGCCTTTTTCCTCCAAAGTACTATGTACATAAAGTTACAAACCGAGACCCATGCATCCCTCGTGATCGATGATTGTGATCTACTTTATCACTTTGGTACTTTGGGGGTTTTTGAAGCACCTCGAATCCTCTGGAGCCCTGAAGTCTCGGACTCCCCAAATACCAGTCATTTCACCAACCACGTGGGCAAGGTATGTATGTGCCAAGGGCTAACATGTAGTTGGGTCAGGGCGACACATTCCCTCATCTGGGATGACATGCATCACGTTCAAAAGGGGCTATAGGGTATGTGATGTGCATGAATCCAAGTGGCATGTGTCTCTTCAAGATTGAATCCACGTCACCATGGATGGATTCACTACGCCTCGTCGCTCCAGTCTGATTGTCTTTCAACCTCCCTCAGGTTTTCATGGTCATGAACCAACCAATACCGATTTGTTCATCGATTGACGGTTCACAGTGATTGCAGGGCCCCAACGTGCTCACTCTTTATCGGAGAGCTCAATCTCCATAATCTGAAAAGTGCTTGCCCGACTCGGTCTAATTGTGGTCGTTGATCCTCCACATCGAAGAGATCAACTTCATTGGTTGATTGCGGTATGTGAACTAGCACGTCCGCTAATCTCACCTTCGCGCTCCGCGATGACTCCCAACCATCGATCTATGTTCACAGATCGACTGTTCACAACGATTGCGGGGCCCATATCTGCAATCTAAGAAGTTCTCACCCGACTCTATCTAATCGTGATCGTTGATATTCCACCCCAATGATATCAACGACGATGGTTGATTATGGGCCGTGAACTAACATGTCCACAAATTTCACCTTTGCGCTCCACAATGATTCCCAACCATCGATCTATGTTCACAGATCGACGGTTCATAGTGATTGTGGGGCCCAATCTCCGCAATATGCGAAGTTCTCGCCCGACTCTTTCCAATCGTGGTCATTTATCTTCCACCCCAACGAGATCAATGACGTTGGTTGATTGCGGGCTGTGAACTAGCATGTCCGCTAATTTCACCTTCACGCTCCATAATGATTCCCAACCATCGATCAAATCAAGCGACTGATGTTTGATTCATTAACTCTAATGGATTTTTGACTTGATTTGACGACTGAGATAGGTTTTCCTCCCAATGAATGACTCGCATTCATCTCCTCTGTCAGGTTCTTGATTCATCTACGACTCTTGTCACTCAGGGAGTTCGGGTAACTTTGACTATCGTGAAGTTTGACATCCCAGGGCGTCAAACTCCTGAAACTATGAAACCATTATGAGTTGTCTCCTTTCGGGCTTAGCATAGGTTTCCTAGACCCAAGTCACATGGACCTTCTAATGACTCTCGGGTTATGAGCTCTACTCTTAGCCAGGTTTTGGTTGAGGCTGTGGGCATGAGTTCAAGGTCTCTCAGGCTACTGGTTTGAAGGAAACGCTATCCTAATTCACATAACTTTTAAGTTTTGAAACGGGGCGGGGTAATTCGTGAGGTTACCAAGATGGTAGTAGTGCCAAGAGGCTTGCTCCGAGTCCGGACCTGTGAGGTAGCTCCCTAGGGAAAACACCTTTGAGAGTTAAATTGGAGCATACGGGAAAAGAAGAAGCATAAGTTCTCAAGGAAGCCAACATATACACATAACTTAACCATTTCAATGCAGAAACCATTTATAGATATGTAAATATATGCATGCAACCATTAATTCCCAATTTAACGCATAGAGTATGAAAACACTTATCGAAACCAAATAACGTGAAGTGACTACTAGAAGGGGTTCTTGTTTCCACCCAACCATAGGCTCAGTCACTCATAACATATTTACCACTAGCCACCCCCGAGCTAGAACACGATGCTTTGAGATTGAATCTCTTCTTCCGACACAGAAATAGATAGGGATGGAGGTTACTCTCCTTATCCCAACTCAATCTCTATTTCCCTTGATCAGAACACACTCTTTTCACAGTTCTTCCTCGAGTATGAGAGATCAGCCTCTCATCTCTGCACTCTTCATATATTTCTCCCCTATGACCCCCCACGCCTTCCTTTCTTGCCTTTTCCAACAATATTGCATGTGGATCGAATTCCCAATATGTGGTCGGGTCTGGAAGCCTTACATATGGGTGGTCTACCCCATCCCCTCATTAACTCTTGAGGAGGTCTTCCCACCTATCAGCCTGACTGCAATTCATTCATGGGTCAGAGGGTTGTTCTGATCCTGAGCAATTAAATCCAACAAAGTACTGGTTCGGTGGAGGTTAATGCAGCCATTCCTGGTCCCCTCCACCATATCTTCCACATAATTCATGGTCTCTCTTAGCACATCCCCTTTCCAACAGTCATGCAACACTTATCTATTTTCTATTAAAATAAAATAATTTACATTCATCGACCTTTTATACAAAGGTCCATCAAATCAAACATTCACACATTTTAGTTTTCCATACTTTCTTGGCCAATATAGTTATATTTACAAACCGGGGGAAACAAGGTGTTACATAGGGTATACCATCTTATCTTCTAGAGTGCAAGATCGTCTCCTAGATAATTTTCGGATTCATCCCAAGGAGAGGGTATATTTTGAGATCTAATTAGTGGAATTTATAAGGAGATAGAAGTTTGGTTTGGAGTTATATGATATTAAGTGAAGCTTTCCAATACTCGGACTGCCTATTATTCGAGCACAATTTGGTGAGGTACCAGAAGCATCGAGGACATCCTCATGAATACTCTAGGTGTAATATATGTTACCCAATACAGACATGAGTCAACATAAGAAACTACAAAAACCCTAAGTGGATTGCTTTAGAGTTAGTGATGCATGAAGAAGTAAGATTTGACACTTATCTCCCTAGACCTATATAGGATGTGTCTTCTCTTATTCTTCTCCCCTCTTCTTTGTTTTCATACTAGTGGTAGGAAATGAATTAGATTATGCATATGCATATGCATGGTCTATTATCAATATGCATGGTTGACCCCTAAAGCCTATACCACAAGACTTAATATCTAGACTAAGAAATTCTAAAACTCTTAAAATGGACTTAATGATTTCGAAACATATGATAGGAAATGTAAGATGGAAAAAACTATAACACACAAGCTTCTTATGACCATATAATATAGGCATGGATTTCCTCTCCACATATGTATGCTTGACCTAGAATGAGGATATGAATAAACTCATATTCACAATATAACCTTGAAAGATGCTAATAGGAAATCCCATTTATTAAGGAAGCATAAGCAACTCGTAATTAGTCTAAATGGGATGATGACGCCCTTTGATATGCTCCTTATATAATATTGGTGCTCATAATCAAAGTAAGAATATAAGAGAATTATTTTGACATGCATTGATGAGTGCGGGATAAGAATCAAATTGTGTCATATATTTTTTCATTGTGCTTGATATTATATACTTACAAACTTGGATATAGACATTAAGAAGGGACCATCATGTACGAAGTGCCATACCATCACTTAATATGTTAAACTAGTCTATGTAACTTGAGGAAGTAAAGAAGGCACTTGTTATTTAAGGAAGACGTGAGGAAAATATATTTGATTGATGTGAGATCATAGTTGTAATTCCTCAATGGTACACATAAAATGAAGTCAAAACTGGAGGTAATGTGTATATTCCTTAAAGACAGTATCCAATTACACTTGGAAGAATAGTTAATATTTATTAGAATGAGAAGATGGAAATATAAATATAGAGAGACAAGGATTTTGAGAAAGGAAGAAAGGTTTCTAAATCATTAATCTTCAACCACTAGTAAGTGTACACCCAACTTATAAAGCATTGCAGTAGATTCTCTAATGGTGATTAATTATTGTAGTCCTCATAACCACAGCCAACATGGAAGGATGAGATTAATAGAAAAAGAGTAATATCTAGATACTTAACAAAATATGATGGATTGTAAATGTGAGTTGAGTGCAAGTTTCACAAACAAAGGATGGGATTGCACTTTGTAACACCCTGTTTTCCCCCATAGCTATAATTATGCTTAAGACTTCATATGGTTATGTTTATGAAGCTTGTAATCATGTTTTGATTAATTAAAACACCAGACAACATACTAAGGAGGGAAAATCCTTGAGAGTACTAGCCATGCTATCACATGTGGAATTGATGAAGTGGATTGGTGAGGTGGAGTTAAGATGTTTAAGTGAATAAAATAAGAATCTTTCTTAGCAAGCTATACTATATTGCAAAACATAAACACACACCTGCCAGTGTACTTAAACCTGCATGGAGCCACATGAACAGTTATGGAAGATAGTATTGGTAGTTGAGGCAATTAAAACTGTTGGCAGATTTGATATCTTGAAGAGGCAAGGGTCAACTAAAAATATGACAGAAGTACACCCCCTGGATTTCCCCTTCAAAATTTGGATCCCTAACTGGAGGTCTCTTTTGACAAAAGACACAGGAGTCCCAAGGATTGGTAGAGGAAGAGGCCAAAGGTGAAAAACATCACCAAGAGGAAAAAGAAGGCACGAGCAACAAAAAAAATATGGAAGAGACAACAGACTTAGGTGAAAGAGAGAGAGAGAGAATCACACAATGCATAGAGGAGAGAATACTTTGAGGAAGAGTCAGAGCAATGAGCTCACAAGTGAAGGGTGTAGCGGAAAAAGACATTTACTAGCGCAGATTGAAGAAAAGAAGAAAAGGGAGAGATTTCCTTGAGGAAAATAGGAAGTTTTTCCAAACTGTTGATGATCACCCTAAAACAAAGAAGACTCAGATCAAGACTGGAGAAATAAAGGGCCACATATTGGTACTTACTGGACAAAAACCGGCACCGATAAGGGGAGGTCTTTGAGGGACTGTATAGAAGATAAGGGTCTCCCTTGTGCAGAGGAAATCCAATTAATAAACTACCTAATAAACCTATGGAATCCCTGAGCTTAGTGGGAAGGGGGAAACTTTTGTTATTATCAGTGGAGGAAGGAGAGTAATCTTCCTGGATCATCTGAATTTGAAGACGAATTGAATCATTCTCTTATGATATCATTTCTTGGCATGGGGCGACGTACTGTAGGAAGGCACTCTGTAGTATGGCCTAAGGTTGGGAGGAAATGTTTCCTTCCTCAGTCAGTTGGCTACTAATATTTCCCTTGAACAGATAAGTGTCTAACTTGGCATGTATGATACATGGTAATGATGTACATGTGTGGTTTTGGTTTAATGGGAAAGTATGAATGCATGTAAAATATGTATTGAACTTCCGTGTAAAATAGAATGTGCTTGGTTTCCTTTACTGCATGAAAATCTTGCAGCTTGAGAGGAAAGTTTGCAAGATATGGACATAATCTTCACTCAGAAAGAGACAATAGTACCCTGGTATTTGGAGAGTCCTCGAATGGCATTGATATTCTTAAGCCCTGTGAGAAGTCACTTGTTTTAGGTGGAAAGCTTGAAAATCATGCAATTTTTCATCCAATTTCCTAAGGGAATACTTTATCCAGTTTAAACCTGGAATTACAAAGCTCTTAGAATTTTGGTAGAACCCGAGGAAGAGCAGTGGGAAAAACCTTGAAAGTTTAAGTCTGAAATCATACCATTACCTAAAGGAAACCAGTACTTTAGGTTGGGTGAGTTCACAGTCATTGATTCAGTGAAGAGAATAGATCCAATTTGTTGGTTTGATGGTGACACTCTTGGAGTAACCAAAGTAAGATTGTAATTGAACTGCGAAAGGGAGAGCCCCAAATCGATGAGGATCGTTGATCTATCAGAGAGTGACTAGGGAGAAATATGGACTGTTGGATCAAGTAAGGAGACTATCAGAGGAAGGTATGTCGGACATCCAGAAGGAGGACTGTAACAAGAGTCCGATGATGTGAACTCTCTGTAGATTTTAACCTTGTACAATATTTATTGCAAACATATTTTTCAGTAAAAGAACAGAAAAGATACAATGGAAAATACAAACATTACACAGATACTTTTCCCCTGGAAACCCAAACCGGGAAAACCAACATATTCTATATTCATTCATAGTGATACATTGTTTGCAATACAATATACATATAGGAGCCAACGACATTCAAAACCCTAACCCAATGGACTAGATTAGTCAACAACCCTAATTCCTTAACCAAAAATAGAAAACCATCAGCAAAAAACCATGTGACGAAAAATCGCTCAACAATGGACACAAAAAATGAGGCAAAAATGTAACACGTTTCCCAAGGCAAAAAAATGACACTACTGTTCGTGAAAAGAATATAATACATTCCCAACATTCTCCCACTTGTTGTTTTCTTTGAATACATGGGGTTACAGGGTTACATAGTCAACAATCTAGGGCAACAATTCCCATGGATCCTCTATGCCAAGAGAACTTCTTAGTGCTCACAGATTTTGTTAATGAATCTGCAACATTCTTCAAAGTGTCCACCTTCATCAACAATACTTTATTTTCTTCAACCATGTCTCTCACAAAGTGATATTGAATATCAATATGCTTTTCATTTGAATGATAAGTCGGGTTCTTTGCCAGAAAAATTGCACTCTGACTGTCACAATCTATCCTTACAGCTTGTTGTACCAACCCAATACATGAACACAATCTTTGTAACCATACTAATTCCTTACTTGCATGAGTGGTTGCCAAGTATTAAGCTTCTATAGTTGAAAGTGCCACTACAACGTATCTTTTTCTCATCCAATTTATCACTCCTCCAAATAGGTTAAACACATACCCACTTGTAGATCTCCTACGATCTAGATCTCCAGCCCAGTCTACATCCACAAAGCCATGTATATCCACCACTCTGTCCAATCCTGGTCTTCCTTCGTAGCACAATCCATAGCTTGTAGTGCCATGAAAATACTTGAAAACCCTTTTTACTATTGTCCAATGATCCTTCCCTGGTTTTGACATATACCTGCTCAAAACTCCCACTACATGTGCAATGTCCAGTTTAGTACAGGCCATTGCATACATCAAATTGTCAATTGCACTCGCATATGGAACATGAGACATGTCCTCCTCCTCTTCCCGTGTCTTGGGACACTGATCCACAAATAAATTTACACCAACAGGAATAGGAACCTTGACCGATTTACATTCTTTCATATTAAACCTCTGCAATATTGTCTCGACATATTTTCTCTTATTTAGCCATAGTTTCCTCTTTTTTTGATCTCTTTTAATTTCCATGCCCAAAATGAAATTTGAAGCACCGAGATCCTTCATGTCAAATTTAGAGGAAAACTGAGTTTTCATGTCCTAGATAATCTCCTTGTTGTTTCCTATCAACAACATGTCATCCACATACAAGACCAAATAAATCAAAT
>SNQJ01S0002806.1:131133-155306 GCA_010110895.2 Picea sitchensis
CAATTTTTTGATACCACATCCTTGGTGATTGTTTTAAACCATACAGAGACTTTTTCATCTTGCATACCAACTCCTTATTTCTCTTCACAACATAACCTTCTGGTTGCTTCATATAGATTTCTTCTTCCATATCCCCATGTAGGAATTATGTCTTCACATCCATCTGTTCTACTTCAAAATCAAATGCAACAACAACAGATAACATAAAACTTATAGAGGTTAACTTGGCAACATGAGAAAAAATCTCACCAAAATCAATTCTCTCAACCTGGGAATAACCCTTTGCTACTAACCGAGCTTTGTATTTCTCTACTTTTTCCTTCTGCTTTCAACTTCTTTTTAAATACCCATTTTTTGCCATTGATCTTTCTTCCAGTCGGAAACTCCACTAGATCCCAAGCCTCATCCTTATCCAAGGCTGTCATTTCTTCATCCATGGCCTTTTTCTAGAGATTTTCATCCTCTGATTCCACTACCTCCCTGATATTTCTAGGATCATCATCAGTAATAGACAAAGCAAAATTTGAACGAAAATCAAATGGAGTATACCTTTCCGGTAGCCTTCTTTCTCTAACCGATCTCCTCAATACTGGAGTATGAGGATCTTCTTCTTCTGATTCTTGTTCTTTTGTAGAGTCTGATTCATCATCCTTTAAATCAAACTCTATTTTATTTGGTTCTTCCTTACTTGGTAGGACTTCATGTTTAACAACATCCTTCATTTCTCTAAATACCAAATCTCGGATATACACTACCTTCTTAGTTTCTGGGTTCCAAAGCTTATAACCTTTAAGACCATCTGTATATCCAATAAATTTACACTTTTCAACCTTGTAATTGAGCCTGAGTTTGTTATCCAAATAAGATACACTTTTCAACCTTGTAATTGAGCATGAGTTTGCTAGTTGCCTTGGTTTTAGGTCTGCTTTTATAATCCACAACTTGTTTTCCCTTCTTAAATTTTCTCTGTTTCTTTTTAGTGATCATTTCTACAGGTTCCACATGATATTTTGTTTCAGGTTGCAATTTGACTTCTGTGATCTTCCTTGTTGTATGTTTTGTCATCCTTCTAGTGTAAACTCTCTCAAAACATTCAGATTCATGCTTTGAAACAAATGAATCAATTTTTGGTTTATTCTTGATTTCCTGTTGTAACTGAATTTTTCTTTTGCAAGACTTGGTTCTTCTAGATACAAGGGAATCTTTTTGTAACTCTGCAAAAAATTTAGGAGTTCCCTTTCCTTTTTTGGATTTCTTTTCTAGAGTGACCCTTTATTTTGATTCCTTCTCTTCAATGTTTAGTGAATTAAGCAACTGACTCCAGGTAAGTTGCAATTCTCTCAATGCATATAGAACCAAGGTTTTGATGAGGGCCCGATGAAACAAATTTTAAATGATTACCAAAGCAGTTTGTCATTCCTCTTTAAGCCATTTATGTGGAATACCCTGACTCCAATTAGGGTTTTTATGTTCTGGAATAAAAAAGTGATTGGCCATGTTAGCAGGCATGTTTTCCTTCTTCCACCCTCTCTCTCCATACACGGACAATCTACATGTTTCTCCAATCGAATGTTTTGTAACATGTATCGACACATCACCCACCAATGTTTCAAATCCATCAAAATTCTGCACGAAAAGAATGGAGATTTCTTCATGGTATCCCTTGAATGTACAATAGAACTCAAACCACCCTGTATCCTTAAATTTCTACATGATTTGGGGAAAACCCTCAAGCAATTCTATTCCTTCAGGTTCTAATTGACTGATTTGTCCACCTTTTTTGGGAGCCATTGTACTCGTTACCCTACAAGTACTAGGGTTTCATACTGATGGTCTTTCGGGAATTTCCCAGACAGTCACAAGATAAAAAAATCCTCCTTTATCTACAATTTTTTTATTAGACCATGATATAGATACAAACCAAGTGTAAAATCATAATAGTTGTTGTTTTAAAATGTGGCGTGAAACCCTAGTTTGATGTAAACATTAGCCGATACAAACACAATCTTCCTTCATCTACATCCCATTCCTCATTATGATGAAATCATAGTATTTTTTCATTGTTGGGTTTTTGGCATATTCTCATAATCACTGACATGATTTTTTGGGATTGAGGACGTTCGAATCAATCATGATTTCAAGTGCTACAAGAATAACAATATTCTTGTAGTGCCTATTTCAAATTTTTGAAACTAATGGAAATGGGCTCCAAATCTTATGGGAGATACTCAAATTATCTAAAATTTTAACTTTATCTAACTAATAATACATGACAAAATATGCTTAAGAAAACAAAAAACACACTAAAAGATATAGAAGAAAAGAGTCAAAGGGCAAAATTAAGCAAACAAAGAATGGTAGAAAAGGGAAATTTGTGGATGAAAAGTCATGACAAATTCATGGACTAATACTGGATCCTTTTAGGGATAGCACTTCCCTATGAGGTGATAAGAATAGTATACCAATGTGCCTTCATCCATTTCACCCTCCTGTGACTACTCACCATGCTCTGATAGCAACTCTACTCAATTGAAGACAAGCCTCAACTGCAAACCAGACTGGAACTAAAACTAAAAAGACTTGATGCCAATGTCTTCATTGGGATATGGAGTCATTTATTACTAATATAAAACACACCAATAGACTGAAAACAAAATCTACATGCTCGAAATGTGAGCTTATTCAATACACTACCTACTCCTAACTAGCAGAAGCCAAGTTGATCACTTGTAGGAAAATTTCCAATGTAGCCAAGAATGTATTTTACTGACAAATTGATCTTCCTTTTTGTAGTTGAATAAAAGAATGTAGAAAAAACGAAATGCTTGCTGCAGAAATATAACATACAACTTATACTTACAACTGCAATTTGATTGCATGACGAATGCTGCAATGTTTTGAACCTCTAGAAAATCTGACTCCATGTAGACAACCATTGGATATTGAAGATCATGATGAATGTTCAGCTGGTACACAAATCCAAGTTGTTGCTTAGTGATTTGTGCTTCACCGATCAAGTTGTGCTTCTCTTGAAATAGTTCAAAAATATCACATAGTTTATTATAATCAGGGGCAACAACAAATCTTTGAAACTGCTAATTTGTTTCTTGTGCATAAATTGCTTTAACAACAACATTTTCATTATGATAAACAAGGGGATGCAACATATTTTCATCAGTTTGAAGAGATGGAACATCGAGCCTAATATAATCTTGCCTCTATTGAATTGTTTGCTCAGATCTTCATTCAAGAATGCTAAATGTGGAATCATTGGCTTTTTGAAACTATTGCACAACAATTGATGAGGAATACAAATTTGTGGATTTTTCTTCATCTCCCTAATTGCCTTCCAATGAATCAGATGCATAAGTATCATATACATGCTTGTTTTTATAGAATTCCTGATATGTTGATTCAAAAATACTTCCTTCTAAATTATCTTTGTAATTATCGAAAACGAGGATGTCTTCATAAAATCTTTGATCAATAAATTCATCATAGCCATGACTATTAGAAACTTCTGATATGATGTCAAAAGCATCTATAGTCTGACTCCTATTAGCTTCATCATGAGTACAATGCTGAAAATTCTTCTGTTGGATAACAAA
The DNA here is from genome assembly GCA_010110895.2 of Picea sitchensis. Lineage (NCBI taxonomy): Eukaryota > Viridiplantae > Streptophyta > Pinopsida > Pinales > Pinaceae > Picea > Picea sitchensis. The sequence goes on from SNQJ01S0002806.1 coordinate 134,742, forward strand.
ACTAGAAAATGATTCAACAGACAATGAGTCCTCCTCTACTTCATTAACATTTACTTCCATCTCATCAACTACTCAATTATGGATATATGATGCAAACTCTTCACAACAGTGCTCAAAAAGACACTTAGTTGAATAAAATATTTTACAATGAGAATTAAAAACTGTATGAAACTTCTACAGTGAAGAAATACTAGAAGGAGGAAGAGAGCGGTAACATTCCCGGTCATCTCCTTCGAGTGAATACATGAACATCTTCATGAAATATATTCATTTGATGCATAACTTCATGGAATTCCAACAAATTTACTGTAGGATTTTCATCCTCTTTCTCTCTAAATTTGGGAAGACAATATCCCCATTCATCCACAATAGGTACAGTATTAGGAAAACCAAGTATACCTAAGAAATCAAAAGGTGCAAACCTCTGTGCCAAAATAGCTTCCATATACTTCGACATTTTGAATCAGTGAAATCGCCAGCGGGTTTTTCCTTCATGGAGCCACCAAGTGAATGATCACAGTCTGTATGTGCCTAACCTTTGTTCATGATCAAATATCACATCTGATCGTTGTCGTTCTCCCGGGGAAAATGTCTTCATTCCTTCATCCCCGACAACGACGCCAAAAGATGCCAGTCCCTAAAGTTGCACTTGACTGCAAAAGGAAAAGTTGGGGCATAATCAAGTTATTGCCATAGTTTTTTTATAAATAAATATTTGTTTGGGTTTTGAAATTGGTTTGAAGGTTAAGTAGTGGGTAAAATAACAATATCAATCTCATATAACAAGAACAAATTCCTATCACACTTTCTTTGTAAATGGTAGTCAACCTGATGAATTTGATAACAAATTATAACATGAAAGACAAAAATATGTAAGTTTCCAATATGTTCACTCACATAGGAAATCCTTGATCCTAAATATCATTCAAGAACAAGAACATGTACTTAAACACAAATCAGGTTATGAACAAACAATCAACAAAATCTACAAGATATATCAAATGCTTCGTAGAGGATAAATATGCATTCAAGTAAGAAAAGAAAGAATAAAAGACAAGAAGAGAAGTCTAACCATTAGATAGCCTTTTCCATTTAGTGCAAAATGAAATAAGTTTCAACTTTACAATCAGAAACATAGTTTTTGATAATATCACCACTATTCCTCCCCCTCTTCAACCTCTTTCTTCATGGTTTATATATAAAGATGATTATTAACCACATTACAACCTTCTAGGGAGTGAACTCTATCCATAATATCCATAAATCAAGGAATAAAATTCAAATTGGTGATCATCCTCATGAAATCTAGCATTATTAAAACTCCAAATCTGGGACAAATTTGTTTCCAATATACTACTACAGCCAGGGCACTGAAAATAGGGGTCAAAACCTATCCTCCATGCTTAAAAAAGGCATAAGGATCCTATGTCTTCATAGATATGATGCAACAAATCCTCAAAGTATCCAAATACTTGATTTCAAGATCCCTTAGAAAGAGGAGATTGTTGGGTATGTGTTATATTCTTTGCATGTGTGTGTGTGTGGGCACATTAGATTCGACAACTACTTCTGACGATCCCAACTTCCTTCGTACCTGGTGTCATGTGCACTGAGCGGTTTCCTATGGGGGTCCCATGGGGGGCTAGGTATGCCCCCCCCTGGTTACGCGCAACGCCCCAAAATATTTTTTTGGGTGGTTTTTGCTATTTTAGTGGATTTTGCTATTTTTAGCGGTTTTCTAAATTAATCCTGGATTAAGGGATTAGGGTTTTGGTAGCTACAAAATACCTAAAACATTATATATATTGTATGGTGAATGGTGAAATTAATAAAATGAAGAGTTGAAAGGTGCGACACCAAGGAAGACTGGTTTTCTCCTCGTTAAGGGTTTTTCAGCGTAAATCTCTGTGTACTATGTGTATGAGCCATTGATTAATTTATGTTTTGCTTAAGAATCTATATGCATTGCTTTACTTCACATATTTAAAACTTAGAGAGATGAGATTGATTAGACAATTTTGCAAGAAATAACTTGGAGAAATTATGAAAATAGGCCTCAAAGATATATTCAAATATCTCAAAATGTGATAGTTGTTGAAAAACCGAGAGTTTTTTCTAAATCAATCCATTCTTGACAAAGCAATTTACCAGATTTTAAAAATTCATCTCTAGTTTCTCCAAAAATGTGCCCAAAGTTAGTGTCTAAAACAGGAAACTAATTTTGGTGAAATCCTAAAAAATAGGCGTCAAAGATCTGTTCGAATCTATCAAAATGTGATAGATGTTGCAAAAACGACATAGGTTTTTATAAATCAGTATGTTCCTGATAAAAAAAATTCCATTTTTTCAAAAATCCATCTCCAGTTTCTCAAAAAATGTGCCCAAAGTTAGTGTCTAAAACAAATAAAAAAAAAACAAGTAACATGAAGGTTTCAATAACACCTTTCTTTTCATGCTTCAATTATTTAATTATTGTATGCCAAATTTTTATATTTTGCTTTGTTGATGCATCCCCTATTTTTGATTGATTTTCACTATAATCTTCCTCAGGTGCAGGTTGATTTAAAACAATTGACAGCTTGGGATTTCTTCTTGTCATTTCATCTTTTGATTTCACCGTTTCTGGAATTTGCAACTGTTTCTTTGTCCTCTTTATTTTCTTTGGGGTCTTCTCCACTACATCATCATCAAGAATAACCAAATTATTCTCCTTCAAAGAGGGCTTGAATAAGGCTTTGGAATTGAGCCTGAGTTTGTTAGTTTCCCTGGTTTTAGGTTTGCTTTTATAATCTACAACTCGTTTTCCCTTCTCAATTTTGCTCTGTTTCTTTTTAGTGATCCTTTCTACAGGTTCCACATGATATTTTGTTTGAGGTTGCAATTTGACTTCTGTGAGTTGCCCTATTGTATGTTTTTTCATCCTTCTAGTGTAAACTCTCTCAAAACATTTAGACTCATGCTTTGAAACAAAGGAATCAATTTCTGGTTTATTCTTGATTTCCTGTTGTAACCGAATTTTTCTTTTGCAAGACCTGGTTCTTCTAGATACAGGGGATTTTTTTTTTATAACTTTGTAGAACTTTTAGGAGTTCCCTTTCCTTTTTTGGATTTCTTTTATGGAGTGACCCTTTATTTTGATTCCTTCTCTTCAAGGTTTAGTGAATTAATCAACTGATTCTAGGTAAGTTGCAATTCTCTCAATGCATACAGAACCGAGGTTTTGACGAGGCCCTGATGAAACAAACTTCGAATGATTACCAAAGCAGTTTTCCATTCCTCTTTAAGCCATTTCTATGGAATACCGTGACTCCAATTAGGGTTTTGATGTTCTGGAATAAGAAAATGATTGGCCAAGTCAGCAAGAAGGTTTTCCTTCTTCCACCATCTCTCTCCACACACAGACAGTCTACATGTTGCTCCAATCGAATGTTTTGTAATGTGTATCAACACATCACCCACCAATGCTTCAAATCCATCAAAATTCTACACGAAAAGCATGGAGATTTCTTCATGGTATCCCTTGAATGTACAACAGAACTCGAACCACCCCGCATCCTTAAATTTCTACATGATTTGGGGAAAATCCTCGAGTAATTATATTCCTTCAGGTTCTAATCGAATGCTCTGTCCATCGTTTTTGGGAGACATTGTACTCATTACCCTACAAGTACTAGGGTTTCATACTGATGGTCTTTTAGGAATTTCCTAGGCATTCAAATGATATAAAAGGCCTCCTTTATCTGCAGAATGGTTGTTAGACCATGATATAGATACAAAAGTGTAAAATCATAACAGTTTGTGTTTTAAAACGTGGCCTGAAACCCTAGTTTGATGTAAACATTGTCTAGTACAAACATGATCTTTCTTCATCTGCATCTCGATCCTCATTATGTTGAAATCATAATATTTTGTCATTGTTGGGTTTTTGGCATAATCTCATAATCACTGACATGATTTTTTGGGATTGAGGACGTTCAAATCAATCATGATTTCAAGTGCTACAAGAATAATGGTATTCTTGTAGTGCCTATTTCAAATTTTCGAAATTAATAAAAATGGGCTCCAAATATCATGGGAGATACTCAAATGATCTAAAATTCAAACTTTATCTAACTAACAATACATCACAAAATATGATTAAGCAAACAAAAAACACACTACAAGATATAGAAGAAAAGAGTCAAAGGGGAAAATTAAGCAAACAAAGCACAGTAGAAAAGGGAAATTTATGGATGAAAAGTGATGACATTCAAGGACTAACACTTCTTATCGTTAGTAATGATAGTCACCAGTGATGGATAAATCACTAGGGTTTAACCATTGCTCTAAAATGGATCTAAACAAATGAATGGTTGTAATACTCAATACCTAAGTGAAAATCAACAATCAATGAGGTTATATAAATTATTAAAGACAATGCAAATTTCAAAGTAATTGAGAGAGAGAGAGAGAGAAATGAAAAAAAAAAAAATAGGAGAGGAAGGGAGAGAGGGGAATAGGAACTAAAAGTTCAGTCGCTTAGTCCTCCCATTACCCCCCATATCTCCTATATCTTATTATAACCTGACTCTAAAATAATCTTTTGGACAAAGTGGTGAGGATGCATAGAGAGACATGAACTACATTGTAACTAGAGATTTCCTAAATAGAGAGTTAAACAACCATTCAACGTTGATTTTCCCATTTGGGTTTCTAGGGTTATGTGATTGATTTTATTTGCAATAAGAATTCTCTTATATGTGATTTATATGCTTCTCTTATTTACAATTAATATGTTGTTTTGAGTATGTCAATGGTGCTAAGGAAGATTCTCAACTGTAGTTATGTTTAGTTTACTCAAAATTTCATTCCCCATGAGAAAATTAAGAATGCCAAAAAATTTGTGATGCCCACCAATCATCTTACTTTGGGATTCAAGATCAAAGGTTGAAATGAGATTTCCATTGCAAATTAATATTTGGGCTTCTAAATTTGATTGCATGGAACAATACAATAAAAAAACATTGAATTGAAGGAGACCATTGGAATCCCAAATCCATCTTGCGTGCTGTGTATTTTAAGTGAGGCTAGACACTGCTAATTTATCCCTCTTGAGGATGTACAGGTCCATACAAGTTGTACACCTCAGATAATATTTGTTGGGCATTGGTATGTGAGTTAGAAAGTGGAAATGGTTGGCATCTTTGCCATCTAAATATTGGTAAATATAATTTTGAAGTGCAATACAAATTCCCTTGACTCTATGTTGTATGGTTTCATGTAGACATTGATTGCAATAATAAACTAGTAGTAGATTGCAATAATTCTCTCCCTCCAACAACCATGGGTATTCTCCATCGTTGAGGTGATGTTCCACTATAATCAATTGTTGGCACTTTTTTTTATTTTGTCTCTTTCTCTCAAATTAATTTGCTTGTCACCATCAAATCTCAACTGGAATAATCCTCTAGGTGATTTTAATTAATGTTTGAAATTGAATGACTGTGGGGAAAACATTTACATGCTTATGCATTTCTCTTTAACTGTTAGAATCATATATGTCTCCATGCAAGTTTTTGTTGAGTTGTATTTCACTTATGAGCCAAGTATTGGGGAATATGAGGTCATTCCAAGATAAATAGTTGGCTATTCCATTGCTTTGTATTTAAATTCAAGAAGTGGATTAAATTGATTATTAAACCGAGTTGTTCATTCATTGGATTTATGAGAAAAGTGCATGGGATTGTTAGTGTTTATTTCAAGCCAAACTTAATGGATAGTTGATAAATTAATGCATAGAAATCTAGATCACTGATTTGAACATTGCTTCTATCATTACAATACAACAGATAAACAATTGGAAGCCATTTCTTGCACAATTAGAGACTAACACTTCATCACTCAACTCAACCATATATCTCGGATTTGTGAGTAGTTGAATGTGCCTTCTATTTTAAAGAGAAGCATAAATGAAGGAATTGGCAATTGGATTTGAATTCTAGATAGGGTTTTTCACAAATAATATTCTTGATTGACACCGCACATAGTGACTTGGCCTTTGTTAAGTACTCATCTAGATCTTCCCATACAGAGGGAAGCCTAGCTAATTCGTGTATTCCTGCTTCTTCATTAACAACATGGAAACTTGAGTTTGGAGTCTTGATTATCGATGCTTTTTTAGCTAGTTGTTTAATGTGCATATTACACCAAAGATATAGGCCTTATTATCAAGACTAAGCAAGGTTTATAGAGAAAAAATTCATTTTTGCAGAGGATCCATGTTGGTGAAGTGAGTGGGTTATAAGTTCCTTATTTACAAATCATAGGGTATAAGAGTAGTTGAAACCTTAACTATGAAGAAATTGTGAGAAATTTTAAGAGAACATAAACCTAGCATGGGTAAAGAAAAAAGAGAAAGGTTAGAAGACTTGCGGGCAATCAATGTTCAAAATAGAGAATAGAACAAACACTTGAAGGAGAAAGCTCAGATGTATGATCAAAGGATGACAGAGATGGAGAAGAACCTTGAAACCTCAACAACATTGTTTCCATTGCTAAAAAAACCATTTTCATGAATGTCAAGACTCCCTCACAACTGTCATGGAAGATTGGGACAAGAGTAGAGTGAAACTTGTGCAATTCAAAGAGAAGGTCATCTAGATGGATAGATGGCAAGAGGATAGGCTCACTCAGATGATGGATCAATTGCAGTGAGAGTTACAGGTGAAGGAATAGGCATTGGAAAATCTACAATTAGTTATCCAAGAGACCAAGGAAATAAAACCATCTTCCATTACCACTATCGAGGCCAACAAAATGATTGAGACAACTTTGGTAAGCTCACCTTCCTTAGAAATTTATCAAGATCATTTTGGTGAATTTGAAAATCATACTAGGGGCATTGGTTCAAAGTTTTTAAGGCAATTGGGATACTATGGACAAGGGCTAGGGAAGAGAAGACAAGCCATCCTAAGCCCTATTATAGCTCAACTAAGGGTCAAGCGCACATGCCTAGGTTTCGATGGTATACAAGAAAAGGCCACAAACAACAAGATCACATTTGTGAAGAAAAAATACATGGTAGAATTGGCCTACTCATCGAAAGAAAGAGCAACATTGAATGAGGATTGTATCGCACTACCACTCCATCCTTATTGTGGTAAATTAAGAAGGGAAATAATGAGGAAAGCACAAAGACTCGAACTACACTAACAATCAAAAGAAGAGGAAATAAATTTAACTAGAACAAGAAGACAAAGAACAATAAGTATGCAACAAGTAAGACATCCCTTGTTTGTCATTGTTACAAGAAGAAATGTGATAGAGATGTCAACTGTTGGTATTCCAAAGTATGCCATAGATGCAAAGTGACATAATACCTTGGGTAATGATAAAAAAATATACAAGACCGAGAAATTTAATTTTGATATCGACGATTTAAGGCATGCTAGTAAGGCCAATAATAACTTAGCGCTGAATTTCACAGAATTTTACTATGTGGGAAAGAATGCATGCCTAGAAATTGTGGCTCTAGATGATAGGGACTTACTTGAAAATTTAATAGAGTATTCAAATGAGGAAAATATTTGAAAACTTTAACATATTGATAGGGTGTCCATACATACCCCATAAATTGTCAACTTTTTTGTGGTGAGAAGAAGAAATTATAATAAATAATAATCGGTACTTGACGATCACATGACACTTATAGTATTGATGATCCTTTATAGAGTCACCTCAGGTTGAAAAACTTAACCAAAGTAGATCCATGTACTAGATGGGGGTTGATGACCTTCCTTTCATTAGATGTGATATCTAGTAATCATTGCACATACTAATAATTTTGGTTTTACTGATGAATCATGATAAGAATGGTCATGATGTCTTATTGTTCTGCATGTTTTATGTGTTGGGATGATGTGATGTTATCTTAAGAACACCTGTGGTATTTACACATGATGTTATGTTAACATGTGGTTCCATTTATTTGTGTTGATGTAATGCTATATTTTTTATAAAGATATGATGAGGCTATATTTCTTATGAGAGTATTTCATGATGTGATGGCATGTTGTAATTGCATGGAGTTATTTTATGAAGATATGTTTTTATGATGGCATGCATGAGCATATGGTGCCTTACTATTTAGGATGTTGTGATGACAATGCTATTGTGTTCTCATGATGACATGCAACAATTGGCTTGTGCATTCTTTTTATATGATATGATGATGCTATGATTATAACTAATGCAATCAATGCATGTTGTGAGGTGATGATTGATAGAAAATCCACGAATGGACTGAGAGGACTGGTTCATTCCATGATCTTGAGGGAGCCCATACCTACGAAGGATAATATCCACAAAGTACACCTTATGGGGTGGGTACAAACTCAATCAATAAACCTATGCCAATGGTTCTTTTACCTTGTATAATTCTCAATGAGACATGGAACCATCTTCCGAAGGCTAGAGTGCTTGATATTAGAGTTGTGATGCCAAATTCAGAAGAAAGGCTAGAGTATTACTTTCCAATGGAGTTGTGGGGTTGGAATTCTACCTAGGGTTGAGTACTTGGTAGGAGTTACAGAGGAAGTTTATGTCATCCTTTCAAGATGTCTGTGTTACACGAGTTAGTGTACTAGACCAAATGTGTATTTAGGTAGATGAGGCCTCGATCCTTGGGGCTCTGGTTAGATCAATAGGCTTAGGCTTGATACCGAAAGTTGGGAAGATGACTAGAGTTGTGCTTGCACTTCCCCAGAGTTTTGAGGTGGAATTTTGATGACTGTTGTGGTCACTAGCATGGATTTTATACTATTTACAACAAAGGGTGATGTGGAAGATACAATAAGAAAGAAAAAGAATTTAAGTAACATTATTAAAATGTACGTTGGGACTAAGTTCCTTGAAGGGGGTGAGTATGTAATGCCTAGTATTTATTTGAATTAAATCCTATACTTGGTGATGAAAATAAATAATTAGATAAACAAATAACTTGTCTTAAATATAATAACAATAAATAATGATAATGATTATGATAATAAATAAAGAAAAAACGAAAAAAGAAAGAAATTACTAAAATGAAATTTAAGGGAAAATCTAAATAAAGAAAACTAACTAAAAGATGCATGATTAAGTAAAGATAAGAGTTAATTGTTCGATGACAAGTGGAGCTTACACATGATGATTTTTGTATGAATGGATGCGAACAAAAACTATTTAATGGATGTTGAGAAGGTGGTAAAGGCATTTTTGGCTGAGAGTATTTTGAGCCACAGAGCTTTTGCTTTGGAGTTTGGGCTTTAGTAGAAAGATAGAGGAATATAAGCTATCATAGGTTGTTAATTGAGGACTTGAGGGTTCCTAGTTGCATTGATTGAGGGGTTGGTTGGGAGGAGAGATGTACCCCATACTTATTGTCTAATGAATTGTTGTTGGTAGGAGCGAGTGACTGGAGCACAATTACTCCATGGTCACTGCTATTATAAGTAAGTTCCTTGTAAATCTTCTAAGTATAAATATAACTCTCACACCATATCACACTTATATTAACTTATGCAATAACAAATTGAATAATATTAAAATTCATGTATTAAATCGAATATTCACACTTATAAATTTATTTAAAATAATTTTATATTAAACCTGATGCGATGTACATTATTTATAAATCAACTAGATATTAAACATAAAGAACTTTAATATATTAAGCATAACCAACTTTAAGAAAAAAATTCTCTAAATAAGGTAAGTATAACCAACACTAAGATAGCTCAAACCATGTATTAAAATTCACACGTCCATATTAATATGGTGTCTTATTATTACAGAGCCTTCTGGTGAAAGTTATTTTTGTTACCTTAAACTAAAATGTATATTCAGAGGCACTTTGGTGCATAAAATTGTATGCAAGCTAAGAGTCTAAGCATGGAATTTTAATAGTAGTTAGTTATGTTTATTGTTCAAGTTTTAAATGGATTTTTTTCTTATGTTTCTGTAATTGGTTGTGATGTTAATATTATAGTGAAAGAATGTTATTATATTAATTTGAGAATTTGTATTATGAAGTGAACGTTTAGATTGACAAAACTTTTTATATAGATAATGTTTAATAAACTTTCTTTATTTATAATACAATATCCAATAACAATATTAACATACACATAATTATAATGAAAGACATATAAGTTGTTTGATTGTTTATGGAAACTTTTGTGATCAAAATTATTGTCTTTAGTTGAATGGGGTATTTAGATTACACCCTTGACATAGGACCAATTTTTAGGGGTAAGTTATTGATCCTTATATTCTTTGTTATACCTTATTGTTTATTTTATAGAAGTATGTTTTGGCAATAATAGTTTGTAATACATCACATGGGCATGAGTGAAAGAGGATCCATAATGCATGACATAACATTATTGGTAATATTAGTAAGATTGAGAGATGGAGGGTTGATCTTTGTAGGCAAAGATGGTTCACCCAATGAGAGATGGAGGGTTGAGCTTTGTAGGCAAAGATGGTTCACCCGATGTCCTCTAGGCCTTTGAGTCTCCAAGAGGTCACGAGTTTAGGACCAAAGCATGTTGAGCTAATTATAAATGCCTAGTGGCATGGGGTTTCATAAGTTCAAGATGAAAGCATGTGGAGTTGACTATAAATTCCCAGTGGCATGGGAGTTTCTTGGTCTCAATGGATGGTATGTCCAAGGTGGTGGATACATCATGCTTGATGAAAATGTAAACCACCTTTATATATATATCACAACGCACACCAAAAAATATGCACACATGGCAAGAGTAGCAAATGAAAACATGAGGACAAATTTCATCAAATAAAAATGATAAAAACTACCAAACCCAAATGTTGGAATATGTCCCTTGGAGTTCTTGCTAAACCAACAATGGTTCATTTTGAGTTTGGTGCATCAACAATGGTCTCGATCCAATGCTCCACGACAAAGGATGACCATCAAGTATCGATCATGCAAATTGAATCAAATCCTAGTTTGTAGGGTTTTAGCTAGATAAGATCTCATTTAGGTTGAATTGACCACATGACTCAAACAACTCTAAGTTGGAAGGGGCCTTTGATGGGGGAAGAAGTTCATTGGTTAGTTTCACTAAAACCTTCACCAACCCCGCCCTTGGTTAGTTTCACTAAAAACCTTCACCAACCCTGCCCTATTTGACCAANCCACATGACTCAAACAACTCTAAGTTGGAAGGGGCCTTTGATGGGGGAAGAAGTTCATTGGTTAGTTTCACTAAAACCTTCACCAACCCCGCCCTTGGTTAGTTTCACTAAAAACCTTCACCAACCCTGCCCTATTTGACCAAGTGGGAAGTCTATCTATGAAATAAAAAAGGGGCTAAAAGATGTTCTTATGAATTTTTAGGAGGTTCAACAAAAAGAGACATCGCTTGCTAACGATTATGTAAACACCGTTTCATTGTGAGGTTCAAATATGAACATCATTGCACATATTTGGCACTAACTATTTCAATCTAGTTCAAAGATCAAATATTGATTATGAAATCTTTGCTCAAGTGTGAAGGGATTATTGACAAGTAGCACAATAAGTCTTCTAACGACATGCACCTTCTTTGACGTCCCTTTTCGATGTGGTTTTTATTTTTTGACTAGATGCTTCCGATGTACATGGGCAAACAATAAGCAATAATTGTTCTACTTGAGATCCTCAATGGGTCTTTGACGTCCATTTTCAATGTGTTTTTCATTTTTTGACTAGACGCTACCAGTGTAAGCAACAATTGTTCTACTTCATATTTTCAATTGTTCTACGTCATCCTTCAACTTTGTGAAAGTTCCCAAGACTTATACCTCACCCAAATGCTATTGCAAGCATTCAAGTGCAACCATCATGAGCACAAAGGTCTGCAAGCATTCAAGTGCAACCATCATGAGCACAAAGGTCAACATGCCATTGGCAAAACTTGAACACTAATGGGCACATTAACAATGCACTGCCTTCACTAATGTAAAAAGCCACCATTAACCTTTTCAATATTTTATTTTTTAAAAGTAATCTAGTTACCTTAATAGAGTGAGTTTTCCCTTGACCAATTTGGGAAAGTTTATGAACACTATAACTTGTTGGCATTATTCAAATGGATATCTTTTAATGAAGAAGTAGAGAGTGAAGAATATCTATTCCCCAAAGTCACTCAAGACTTACACTTGCCCAAGAACAAACATCTTCTGAAAGTCACTTTTAACGACTTAAGAATCATCTATCTTACTTAGTTTTTTCCACTAGATAATGGGGAAATTTTATAAACATAGTCTAAAAGTTTTATCCCACCAAAAAATTAGAAAATTGTAGATTTAAGTGGTTAAGATTACATATTCCTAGTACCTTAGAGTTTTTGAGAACATTGAATGGATCTGTACATTCAAAAACACAATTTAAACAATGTAAAGTTCTGATTTTGTTGTGGAATTCCAATAATAATTTTTCAAAAAATTGAAAAAAACTTAAAACACTTACACTAAGCCAATTTTCACAGTGACCTCACAGTTTTAGGCATCTGAATCGATATTTGGCACTGGGGCCCTCCGTTTCTACCGATTTTCGGGTGCTCTGCCTTCGATTTGGGTTGTTGGATTCCGGCAAAAAGCTTCCTCTTTCTCGGAAAATGTGCATCTCGTTGGCCAGTACTATATTTTCCGTAGACGGAGCGGCGATGGGCCAACCAGAAGCCGCGCAGAGAACAGGAACTCTGGTGAACCCACGTGGTATGGAAATTCCCGCTTCCACACCGTTCGCGATTCGGAAAAGTTGGCATCTTCTTCTGTCAGTCACTTCCAATGGGATGTGAGGCCTCGGTGCCACGTAATCACCATACTGCCAGCTGACATGGGCCGGGCCGGAAGGCCATGCCGCCATGACAACAAGGTCGACATGATATGATGACAAAACATTACAGACAGGAAGCGAGCGGGCGCGCATTAAGCTCATTGCCCGCTCAGTGGATGCGTCGTCTTGTCCGTTGGATTCGAACGCTCATTGCCCTCCGTTTGACCGTGACAGCTCACGTGACGTCCGGGATTCCCACTCCCAAAGACCGATGGACGGGCGGACAGAAACTGGCACAGAAATCAACGCAACGTTACGGAACTTGAAGGGAGCACGGACCTGCATTTCCGTGATCACTTCAAAATGGGGGGAGTATTCTAAACGGCGTAGTCTAAACGTTTTAAATTTTGATTTTTTTTCGAGCATATTTTTAGGTCAATTTTATTTTAAATTTGTTCAAAAATAATAAAAATGGAAGATTACATTCAGATTGATATTGTTGAATTCCGATAAAAAAGTTAAAAGTTGAAACGTTTAAAGCCATTCTAAACATTTTAAGTTTTTAATTTTTTCGGCAACTATCACAAGAATCCTATAACGTGATTATTGAGAAAACCACAATTTACAGTGTTTAAATAGTGTTTTTGAATGTATAAATTGATTCAATGCCCTCACAAATCTCAGGACACCCGTTATATGTAATCTCAACCATTGAAATATGTGATTCCAATTATTTTTTTAAATTTCTAGCAGGATTTTGAACCAAACATTAGAAAAAAAATACTTGCAAAAGGGCAAAAATGTAAAACTTGTCTTCAAAATGAGTTGAGGAAATACAAGGCAGAGTTTCATTATTATTTCAAGTTTTGTATATGATTTCAAGTGTCACTATCAAAGATAATTTTTTTATTTTTTTAAATAGGATTAAAAATTCCGTAATTATCGAAATAAAATTGATATAACATAGATGAAATTTGATAAATAAATTAGGGAGATTTTTTTTTTTTAAATACGATTAAAAATTCTGTAAATGGATTTGAAATCAAATTCCAACTTAGATGTGAATATATTTTTAACTATATTATCCAAATCTAAATTTATTCACGTTTAAATAATTTGTTAAAAAGATTAAGAAAAACCATACTATTGACAATCCCAAGTAGAAGTTTCGAATTCATATTAGAACCCATCTTCCAAACATTTAAGCCTAATCAAAATTCTAAATTTTACATTTATTCACATTATCGGATCAAAATTCTAAATTTTACAAAATTTTAATTTAATTTCAAAATGTACATTGACATCAAGCTATTTTTATAATAAACAGTTCATATTTTTTCATAGATTCTTTTTATTGATTTTTAAAATTAACAGTATAGAATTGTTTCAAGATAATGAGAATTTAGAAATCCAATTAAAATGTCAAAATTTCTTAACTAATATAATTTTATGCATTGGTTTAAATTGATGATGAAATGAAATGGTTATATTTTGAAAATTTTTACATGTAATTTTATAAGAATTATATTGAATTTTGATATATAATTTTATAAGAATTATATTGAATTGATGGATTTCTAAATATTAGATATTAATATTTAATAATTCAATTGAAATGATATTTAATAATATAATTGAAGGATATTAGAGGAAGTTGAATCTATTTTTACAATTAAAAACAAAATTCTCATCATTTCAAATTTTAAATTCAACAAAAACTATTTAACTAAATTCTATTTAACTTTTTTAAAATTTCATTATTAACATAACAATTTTTCATCAACTTCCCTGCTGTAAAGAGAGATTCTTTACACAAATACACTGCTCTTGCTAAAATCTAACAAAACATGCCCCACTTCCCAATGAAATCCGATACTCCGATTCCATCACTCAACTGCTGGAAATTCTAGACTCTAATTGCATCCCTTAACTTTTGCGATTCTTAGATTAAATCTAAGAGTGTAGTGTTTAGAAATCATAAAAGAAAAACGATTTAGTATAGTATAGATGTTTAATTTTTTGGAGTTTTTATTGGTATATTTTTGGATAATTTTTATTAAAATCAGGNCCTTAACTTTTGCGATTCTTAGATTAAATCTAAGAGTGTAGTGTTTAGAAATCATAAAAGAAAAACGATTTAGTATAGTATAGATGTTTAATTTTTTGGAGTTTTTATTGGTATATTTTTGGATAATTTTTATTAAAATCAGGTTAAAAATTGTTGGAACTTCAAATTTGAGCGATTAAAATAATTCCAGTCCCTGATAACTTTGTCAAAATGTAAGATGCTGAATCCATTTATACATTCATAAATCCATTTATATATTCAAAAGTACAATTTAAACAACATAAAATGGTGACTTCACCCAGATCCGATTAACCAAATTCAGATAAAAAAATGTAGTATAGATGTTCCAGTTTTTGGAGTTTTCACTGGTATATTTTTGGATAATTTTTATTAAAATCAGGCTAAAAATTGTTGGAACTTCAAATTTGAGCGATTAAAATAATTCCAGTGCCTGATAACTTTGTCAAAATGTAAAATGCTGAATCCATTTATACATTCAAAAATACAATTTAAACAACATAAAATGGTGACTTCACCCAGATCCGTTCACCAAATTCCGATAATTTTTTAAAAAAAAGTCGATTGTTTAAACAAAGCCCAACGATTTAGCGTGTAAACGACGCCCAATTCTTAGCTGGAAGGAAAATTTGGCTCGGACGTGGAGTGGTTACCGGGGAAGGGCAGGCCCGTGGGGCGCCGTTGGTCGTCCTTCNAAAAAAAAGTCGATTGTTTAAACAAAGCCCAACGATTTAGCGTGTAAACGACGCCCAATTCTTAGCTGGAAGGAAAATTTGGCTCGGACGTGGAGTGGTTACCGGGGAAGGGCAGGCCCGTGGGGCGCCGTTGGTCGTCCTTCATTTCCGTCAGGCTGAGCATCTATGGCCCGATTCGCGGCCGGGATGCCCCACGCACCGACCGCCGGGCGCCGGCATCTCGGGCGGACAGGTCGGCCGGCAGTTACTTTTTGACCCAATGGGCGCCATCCACCTTACACCGACGTCGGGACGGCGCACCTACCGACGCTGTAGAGTCCGTTTTCTTGGTTTGGGTTTTTGTATTGGTCAATAGGCCTTTCTTCCTTCCTTGCTTGTTCGACTGCACCGGAAATGCCCGCCCGCCTGCTGTCTTTGATTTCGTCGCCGGCGAGTATATCTTTCGGGGAAGGGAAGCCAGGGCAGAAGAAGGCACAGGGCAATTAGATTCAGACTGATCGATTGATCGATTGCCTGGTTGGTCAGGCAGAGAGAACGAAAGAAAGCAGAGCAGAGAAGAATGGATGACGGGAAGAGGAGGCCAGAAAAAGGGTACCGGAGAGTGGTTGTTGTTTTCTATGTCTGACCAGGCCGGACCGGGAACGGGTAAAAACTCAAAAGAGTTTATGATTTCTCGTTGAGTTGGGATTCGACCAGTCCCGCTCCCGGTTACCCCTCTCGATTCGGTTGGGTGTTTTGTTATTGGGTATGGGCATCGACGAGCAACAGCCCCAGCAGCAGCAACAACAGCAGCAGCAGCAGCATCATACACCGTCGTCTCGACACCCCCATCAGATTCAGCGTGGCGCTTCGACTTCCCATCCCAACCACGGCCTAACGCTCTCGCTACCGTTGCACGTTGCAGTGTCGCCCTCGGGCAAGGCACCGACCACGGCACCCGGCCGTGATGGGATGGCTGGCGTAGGCGTTTCGGTATCTGTAGCCACCTCGGCAGCCAATGGCATCGCCGAGGCCCTCGTGCCCGCGGCGGCGGGCAACGGTGGTGGCCATGGGCACGGCCACGGGCGCGACGATTGCTGGAGCGAGGGCGCCACGAATACCCTGATCGAAGCCTGGGGAGCCCGCTACGTGGAGCTCAACAGGGGCAACCTGAAGCAGAAGCACTGGAAGGACGTGGCTGACGCGGTTAGTGGCCGCGAGAATTGCAGCAAGACCGCCAAAACCGATGTCCAGTGCAAGAACCGGCTCGACACGCTGAAAAAGAAATACAAGCTTGAGAAAACCAGGATTTTCAGCAATGGCGGAAACAGCAAATGGCCCTTCTTTAACAAGCTCGACGAGCTCATAGGACCCTCCCGCAAACACCAGCATCATCATCAACAAGCGAAACCCTTGCCCATTGTCCCTCCCTCGGGCTCCAAGCCCCTTAAGCGCCCACCCGACGAGGCCACCCACATGACCATGATGCCCCCAGTCGCTATTAATAGCCACCACCAGCACCTCCACATGACCGTGGCCCCTAACTCGGCCTCGTCCAAATCCGACGAGACCCCCGATACGACCGATAGCTACCCCAACGGCCTCGACATGGCCGGCAACGGCAAGAGCAATCCGTTCAAGAAGAAGAAGTTCTTGCACGACATCGGCAACAACAACAACAACGACAACCTCAACATCAACATCAACAACAGCAGCCCCTTCAAGGAGCTCACAGGAGCCATTCTCAAGTTTGGCGAGGTCTACGAGCGGGTCGAGAGTTCGAAACTCCAGCAGTTCATGCTTCTGGAGAAGCAGCGCATGGAATTCATCAGAGATCTCGAGATCCAGAGGATGCAGCTGTTCATGGAGACTCAGGTGGAGCTTACCAAGATGAAGCATGGGAAACATGGAAACAATACTGGTAAGCAATCAAAACAATTTTCCCTAATTTCCATTAAATTCGTCCCAATTTCCATTAATTCAGTCTGACCACCAGCTAATTTGTCGCAATGCAGAGCATTATCTATGAAGCTATATCACTCTGGTTGTCAGCTTTAACTCGAGCAAACGTGGCAACCCTGACGGAAACCCTATTGCGAAACCCTAATTCAAGAGCGAAGCGTCAAGAAATGTCAGGGCCGTGAGCTGGGCCTAGTTAACGTTCGCTCGGGGTCACCCGCCGTGCGAGTCACAGACAGATGGACGGTTCTGTGAAGTTGGGCCGTTTGAGTTGTAACATTTGTGCATTAGGGTCCCGCGGAATCCGATGGGATGAGGCCCCACCCTGTACAGTTGTTACGTGGCCCTTCCCATCCATTCATCTCATCCTTATCTCCAGCATGTTGTTGTTTTTATATTGTTGGGTTAAACCCTGCAAACGATCACACCAAAACATGTCCAGTCTTTCAAAAAAAATGTATCATAATTCTTGTGATTTTATTAAGGCGCCCATGATATTGGGAACAGTTCTTGTTATCGATCTGTCTTTTGTGCAGTCTCTAACTCTCTGTAATCAACAATTTCTTTCCTCCTTTTTCTGTTATGAAAAACCGGAATCATAATTTTTTTTCAGCTCCATTGTTGGCTCTGATGACATTCTCTTTTTTCAGCCATTGTTGGTACCTCCGAGATGTTGATGAGTTCAGATTCAGCTCAATTTGTCTGCAAAATCAGTGGCGAAACATGTTCTTCGCTATCACCACAGGTTTGCCTTGGCTTATTAATTTGTATATTGTTTTATAGGGCAGGTAAATGGCCTTTGTTAATGAAGTGAGCCTTACCTACTTAGAGAGATATCTATTTCATCAAAATCAACCAGGAATTTTTAATCACTGACCGTTGAGATAAACAACCTGGGTCCAATGGCCTTGGCTGAGTGAACTAGATCTAAATAAAGATAGCATAACAATTGGCCACAAATCAACCAGGAATAGCATGTAGATCTTTTAAAACGGACTGTTCAGATAAGCAGCCCAGGACAAACGGCCTAGATTGAGTTAATTAGAGATATCAAAAGATAGCAAAACTTTGGTCACATTAACACTGCAACATGTTCGGTCTTTGTGAAAAAAGCCCACTTGATTTGTCACGTGGTCACAACCCACCATGATTTGCATATTAATTTCAGTTTTCATATTTTAGTTTACTTTTGAGAAGGTTGTCGTCTTTGGGTTCTGGTTTCCTCAGCAATTCTTAGTATGATAATACAATCAAGCAATTAGAAATGTTTGTTCTCTTTCGGCGTGTTTGGTGCCTGTCTTGCTACATATTCTCATGGAAGATTCGTGAGAGATGCTTTAGGGCAGCCTTCAAATTTTAAACAAGAATTGATTTTTCCATGCTTCCACATTCTTTAAATTTCTAAGCACAAGTCAGTGAAGGAAGTCACTGTTGTCGAAATTGGCTACGGCAATAACTTGCCAAAGGTCATACCAATTTATTTTTGCATTTAATTGAAAAATCAGTAAATATTGCAAAATTCAGCAAAAAAGCAAAAATGGGCTTTTAATTGAAGTTTAAACATTCCATTTGACTTCTAAGCAATTCTCAATTGATATATATTTATTTATTTTCATTGTTGTCCATTGTCTCTAAAACATTGTACCTGATGCGATAAATTTCGTTAGACTGGCTCTGAAACATAGTTCCTCATTGGATGGAATTTCATTGAATTGCATGCGAATATACAGGAAGCATAACAAACTTGCAAACTAAAATTTCCCTGCACTCTGCTCTGTTCTTTTGTGTATATTTGAACTTTTTTGGCATGCGTCTTTGTTATGTTTTGAGTAGTGATGTTCTTTTATGAGCCAGTATGGTCCATGAGATAGTTGTCATCAGGCACACTTAATCTCATTTTAGAGTAAGACTGGTAAACTGCAGCATTCATAAAGGTTTTTTTTCGCGTCCAGTTGTAGCACTAGTGTATGGATCAACAAAATCCGGGAGCAAACAAGAAGGCTTGCTAATTTGTTCACGAAGTATTTTTCATTAGTTTGGTATTGGTTAAAGAAAAACTGGTAAATTATAGCATTCATAAATTTACTCATCCATCCAATTATCAGCAATAGTGTATGGATCAACAAAATCCAGGAGTTAAACGGGAAGGCTTTACTAATTTGTTCAGGATGTATATTTTACTATTTTGAGATTGGTGATGATTGTGGGTTGTTGGAGCCTATGATTTCAAAGGGTAACATTCAGTTGCTGGTTGCACATTGCAAATGCTCATGTAAGAGACAACTTTTGTTTGTTGAAGGAATCCAATATGGGTCTGCCTATTCACGGAAATTTAGTGGAATGTTTACAACCCTATGGTGTTTACTTTCTAGCTTTTGCGCACACGTAGGTTGCTTCAAACAGTACCTTCTGGTCAGCAGAAAGGTTTGAGCAATCAAGTTTCATGGCTTCCCAAGGGTTTGAATTCATGACTCAACGATATAGAAGAAGACCAAAGGATCATATTTGAAGTAAAGATCAGTGGATCAACATAGACAGTTACTTGAGATGGTTTTGTTATCACCATAACAATTTCAGATCAAGATCCAAATTTCGGAAATTTAGCGAAATGCTATATCACTGTGGAAGTATGATAGTTTGGGGGACCGAGCTATATCCAGTGGCATATAGACAAATATAGCGAAGGCGCAAAAGGTATAACTCGGTGGATCGTTGATCTTGAAGAAGCCCGGAACAACGGCTAAGGCACATATCGGAAAATGAAGCAGCGCGAAAGATAATTATTCGAAAGCGGGCCGGGGAAACCATTATGGTTTCGTTCGTGGACACGTGGCAACACCAGAGGTACATCGGGGCGAAAAGCTGTCTGCTCAAAACCGTTTTTTCCAACTCCTGATATCGGAAGTTGATGGTGTTATCACCTGCTGATTTGCATTTTATTTTTCCAAAGCATCTTGTCCTTGTGTTATTTTTCCACTCAGCTTTTCTAACTTTTTCACCAGCTCCGTCAAGCTCCCATCACCTAAATCCTTCACCCAATGCGA
>SNQJ01S0002806.1:156000-187355 GCA_010110895.2 Picea sitchensis
TGAATTAAATTATGGAAATTTAATTCTACAGGATAGAAAAATATTTGGGAATTATTTTTATTTCAAATATATTATTCCCAAATGTTTAATGAGAATATGGATAAATGCAATTATATTTGAAATATTATGAGTGACATTTCAAAAAGAATGTGGTAGAGGAAGGAGCTGGAGCGTCAGAGGAATCTGCAGGGATCATGAAACTGTCATTTGTAATCATTGTAGGAGCTGAAACGTTTCATTCAGTGATTGTAACCGGTTGCACACTGAAGGAACTGGAATTGTATAAGTGTTAGAGGTTCTGAGTGTATTAAGGGGAGGCAGAAGTGCAAGGGCACAATTCTGGTGGTTCTAGACTCTATTGTAATTTTTCTGGGATTGAATTGAACACATATGCAGAAGCATTTTGAACTGTTTATGAAAAGATTCTAATGGCTATGATATGAGTTTTGTCTTCCTTCATTGTTTGTATTTCCTGTGATCTTTTATTCCATATGCATTTTCTTTTGTTTAAATTGGAGAGTTAAAGGCCCAAAATTCGTCTTGTGATGCTCTCGGCCCAAGCAATTTAAACTGTGTGTATTTCTTCCTAACTAATTCAGAATTCATTTAATTAATGCTCTGATGCAGTTACTTGTTTTCCCCCTTTCCTCTTACACTGCAAATTTAAATTTACAACTCAGATTCATTGCCTCATTTAGCCTTTATCCCCTGGAGAGTTCTACTTGTTGATCATTGTTTTCATTCATTTTCAGAAATTTTGACTCCATAGCCCTGTGTGTTCCTCTCCTTCTTAGCCAACAACTTTATAAAAATCCCCAAAACAAACCAAATCTAGCCACCGATTGCCATAGATATATCAAGTGACACGAGAGAGCCCTCTCCGAGTTGAACCGGCTAGTTTTCAGCTCTAAATCTGGTTGAAACAGTTACCCCTGTCGTCTGTTTGACAGCTGAGCAGATTTACAGGGTGCTAACAGGTTCTTCATTAAATACCAACCTATTATAGGTATATATTGTACTGCTTGGCTAGGATGGAGTTGGAGTAGATTGAAGGGTTGTAGTGCTAGTTAAGCATTTGCCTTCCTTTTACTTACTCCACATTAATGACACCACCTTTCCAATATCATCTCTTGTTTATTGCTTGAATGTGGTTGGTGAATGACTCGGTTGTCTCTACTCTTTTGTGGGAAGATAATATTGGTCAAACCTAAGTCAGTAAGAATGGGTAACCAAGAAGACAAGAGAATCAACAAGGAAGACACAATGTTGGTCAAACCGAAGTCAATGAGAATGGGCAACCAAGAAGACAAGAGAATCAACAAGAAAGATACAATGTTGGTTAAACTGAAGTCAGTGAGAATGGGCAACCGAGAAGACAAGAGAATCAACAAGAAAAATGGTGTTGGAGAATTTCAAAAATTATAAAAAAGAGATCAATTGTCCTTCAGCAAAGAGTCAAGACTGGCACATGAAAAGTTTTCAAAGTCTTTCAAAAATAACTTTACAGTTAAATTATGTCAAATAGTAGTTATGTCAATTGAAAATTATATAGAGATCGCTTAAGATATTTTTCATATTAAAAATTTAAAGCAAATCCAACTTGTTGGTTTCAAAAGATATTACATGACTTCTAGATAGATCAAACAGGGCAGACAAAGACCTATATCAATCAGACCGAGGACAAACTTTATCCAAATTACATTGCTAAGTTTCACTAGTAACTGATGGAGAACAGATTTATACATCTTGGCACTCGTCCTGAGTAAGTTTGGTTGGCATGGGAACAGTCTCAAGCCAAGTTATGTCAATTGAAAATTATATAGAGAACGCATAAGATATTTTTCATTTCCTAAATCAAACTTGTTTACATAACTTTTAGATAGATTTCAAGGGATATTACTTAACTTCTAGATAGATCAAGCAGTGCAGAGTCCAGACAAACGTACAAACGTCTCTATCCATCAGATTGAGGATGAATTTTTATACCAAATTACATTGCTAAGTTTCACTTGCGACTGACTGAAAACAGATTTGCACATCTTCTCATCCGTCTTGAGTAAGTTGGGTTAGGGTGGAAGCAGTGTGTCAAGCCAAGTTAGGTCCATAGAAATTATATAGAGAACTTCAAAGATATCTTTCATATTAAAAATTTAAGCAAATCCACGTTGAAAGACTGGTTTCAAAGGATATTACATGACATCTAGATAGATCAAGCAGTGAGTCGAAGACCTTTAACAATCTGATCGAGGATGAATTTTCTGCCAATTGCATTGCCAAGTTTCACTTGTGACTGATGGAGAACAGATTTGCACATGTTGTCACCTGTCTTGAGTAGGCTGGGTTGGCATGGGAGTAGTCTCAAGCCAACAATGAGAAACATGTTGAAGAGATGTCAACGTAGGGGTCAACATGAGAAGAGAAGTTGACAAGGAGATGACGGAAGAGTAGCAGATAGAAGATGAGAAGACGTAGAAGAATAGGCGGGCCAAAGAGAGTGAAGATTTTGCCAAGAAAGACACTGCTTCGAGTGCTATGTACTGCAAAAGAAGCTTGATACAGGGAATGTGATGGAGCACAGAGTCTTGAGAGTTGGGCTATTGAATCACTCTACTACATAGAAGAGTGTTAATTGTCCTCTGCGAGCTAGAATGATGCAAGTCCATACCGAGAGCCATTGAAGAAGCTTGATCATGGAAAGTGAAAGGCTTATTTTCCGCAAGTTCTTGACCTAGCTCGAGATGGGTAATGCTATGAACCAGAAAAGACCTTAATTCTAATGCAGTGGAGATTGTTCAGTTGGAACCTAAATTATATTGACCTTTTGTCACAAGTGTTATAGATACGAATGCTATAGTTTTTTGACATTACCTATTTTTATAATCACTCTGTGTTGGATGGGAATAGCATAGAGTTCAAAAGATGAGAACGTTTGTTGTGCCAATATTGTAGTTGGGACAAAGTGATTGGAGTCTCACAAAGTTCTTAGGTTGATTTTAAAGTACAAGAACTTGAGCAACAAAAGAGTGAGAAAGGCATAATTATTGAACTGGAGAATTTGGAGAAGCAAGATTATACTTACATTTATTGTTGCGTCAAAGTTTATCTCTTAAAGATGCTAAATTTAACATTAGTTGTTTGTTGAGATAATGCTAATTCAAGATGCTAAACGCAACATTATTTGTTGATATAACACTAATGTCAAGTCAAGTTACATATAGAATAGCATCTTTATAAAGTGCCTTGTGAATTATTGGGTTTATGTCAAAAAAAATAATTTAAAAAATGACAAGTTTTGTCGCAGTTGCATCAATTGGCTACATTTTATGTTTGTGAGCCATTTATTTGATATCAAACGTAATGAAATTTGACATGTGAACAGTTTTGAAATTTGATGTTCATTTTTGTCCATCAAACACAAAATTCGTGCTTGTTACATTTTTATTTATCATTCTTCATTTTACATTCAGGCAAATTAATAGTCTATTTTAAACTGATAGAAATTTATAAAGTGTAAATTTTAAGTGAATACAAATTTATATTTTTACCACCTTTCATTTTACATTCACATTGATTAATAGTGTCAATTTTAAGTTATGGAAATTTATTAAGTGAATAAAAATTTATAGTTTTAATTTTAAATTGAGAGAAATTGATAGTGTGTTAATTTTAGACCATTTTTTTGGACACTCTACACCCATAATCATGGACAACACTCCATCCATCATCATGGACAAAAGAAGTTAATATGTTGAAACAAGATCCATCATCATGGACAACACTCCACCCATCATTATGGACAAAAGAAGTTAATATGTTGAAACAAGACTGTTGGGGTTTGTATTTAAACTAGGAGGATTGGTGAGTGACCATTGAAGAAAGGAGGAGTAAGGAGTAGAATGAATAAAATATGGTTGAGATCAGGTAACAATTGGAAATTATTAAAGTGAACTAACAAAGTAATAAGTAATAATTGGAAATTATTAAAGTGAATTAACAAATTAATAAGTTAGTTCCAGATTATAGTAAAGTAGCCATTGAAGTTAGGTAATAAAGGGAAAATAATTAATAAGTTAGTTTAAGATGGCCTTAGCTTAAATGAAGTGAGAAAATTAATATGGATCATAAGAGATAAATAATATTAAAAATAAAATAGAAAATTAATATTGATAAAATGAGATAGTTAATAATAACAATAAAATGAACTCATTATTGATCATAGGAGATAAATAATATTAAAAATAAAATAGAAAATTAATATTGATAAAATGAGATAGTTAATAATAACGATAAGATGAACTCACTAAATACGTAGAAGAAGGTGGATCTTCAGAGAGAAGAAACAAGGAGATCGATGCAGAGGGGAATTTTCACTGGATGAAAAGATTCAGAACATAAAGAAAATGATGAGGGAAATGATCGAGATAACCAGGTGACTGGGGACTAAGATCAAGGTGGCGAATGACGAGCTTCCAAGATTGGCTAAGTTTTAGGTGTTTGTAATTAAATGAGTTTTCGACAATCGCTGATTTGGAGATTCAGCTGTGGGTGGTGTCAGTTATATGCTCTTTAAGGTGGGATTTAAAGGATCTACCGATTTGACCTATGCAATATTTTCCACAAGAGCGTGGAATTTGGTAAACTCCTCGACCAAGCATCGAGTTGGATTTATCTTTGGCAATTCTAAATAGTTGTTTAAGGGTTTTATAGGGTTTGAACAAGGTTTTTATATTCTTCTGTAATAAACAAAATATTTCAATGTCCACCTTTGTAAACTAATTTTATATCAACTTTATAAAATTATTATTTCGTCAATAGGTGCTTTCTACTTTCTAGTATGAGTGAGTTGACATGTGACATTAAACAACTTCTAATCACAAAAAATATTTCAATGTGAGCCATAAATAAGTTATTTTCTTATTGCTCCAAAAAACACTTTCTACATCCCACTATTAGGGAGATGTGGAATTCCTTTGGTGTTTAACATGGAGTTGATATATGGCATTAAAAAACTATATTAATAACAAAATTATTTGAATGCCCATTTTAATTAATTGAAAGTAATTTTTTTTTTAAATTCTATTAAGAATTACTTTCTACTTTCCATATGAGGGAGAAGTGTAATTATTTTAATGTTTAATATGGGATTGACATGTGACATTAAAGACTAATATTAATAACAAAAATATTAGTTTAATGTTTGTCATAAACATTAAACTTTTCATTGCCCAGCTTAAGTAAATAATTTTATATCAACTTTATATATATATATATACAGAGAGAGAGAGAGAGAGTCCATTTTAGCTCTGCGCATAGAAGGATTAAATCCCTCAATGTGAAAGCCATGTCGAGAAGGATTAAATCCTTCAATGTGCAAACCTGTTCTCAAGTTTTGCACTTTAAAAATGTTTGCACCTCGAGGGATTTGATCTCTCTTGATGCATTGATGCATGATAGTTCAAGAGTTAAAATTGATCTTATAAAATATCATAATGTTTCAAAAATATACACAATAATACTATAATAAATATCCACAACTATAAATGAAGTTTTTAAATTAAACAATTACACGTATGATAATACGAGAGATGTTATTTCCAATTTTAAGCATAGAACAAATTTGGCGAGGGATATTTTGGATCTATGTTTAAAATACTAAAATCAAAAGTTAAAGATGGATATTTTTAATAAATTTGGATGTGTAATAGCATAAATGAGGTTTTATTTGCAAACAAAGATGTAGATTTATATTAACAAGAGTCGTAATCCTTATTGTTGTAGGGGCTAGTCGGCCTTATCGATTAGACCCGCTAGTCGACTGTGCAAGACAAATGTAGGAGTCGGTTAAACAAACATTTAGAGTCGACCAACCAAGTAGTTAAGAAGTTGTAATTGATAGGTAACCACAATCTCAAGTATATATATGTGACTATGTAACAGAGAAAGGTTGGTTGTTCTTGTATATAGTAAAGTCCATATTGTTGGTTCTCCCACTACTTTGTGTATGCTTCCATGTATGTCTATGTGTGTGTGTGTGTGTATAATACTGTAAAATATATTTTTCTTTGTGTAAAGAACTACTACTAAGACTCTTGAACTTTCCCTTAGACTACAACATAGGTTCCGTTGTCAATAGTTTTGAACTTGAGCATGTAAAATAAAAAACACAGAGATGTTAAGGTTGGAAGATATACACAAATGGTGGGAGCACAAAATCAATAATTACATAAAAAACTATGCAAGGAGGAATCGACTAACACCAACATAAGCGCGTACATATTTCTTCACAGAAACACAAATGATTCCTAGAATCCATTCCAGAAGCATTATTCGAACATCTGAATCAAACACCTATTGCGTTGACTCACTCTGGATGAAAAGTTAATGCTCAAAATAACAAATAGAGAAAGGACAAATTTGAACGAGTGGTTTTAAAGAATCGTCCATGACTACATTGAAGAACAAACTATTGAGTATAGATCGTCAGTGGAAGCTGTAAAAGATAAATTTTACACCAACTTACAAGAAAAATTTCTTTGCACTGTTATGTCCCAGTTGCATAAGTTCCTGTTAGACAAAGGAGTTAGAGACATCGTCGAGTACTGGCCCCTTTTGGGAAATCCTCCTCCAAATTCAAATTGGCAACAAAAGTAAGAAGACCAAGAAGAATTTTTAGAAGTTAATTGCAAAGACACACGAGAAGCTTGAGATTACTTTTTAAAGAAATGAGAACAACATGAATGGTTAACTCCATTGATTTCGAGTAAGTCAGGTTGACGATGGGGGGATGAATGATCCATGAGATGATATAAGTCGAGTGACTGAACCAGAGTAGATAATGTTTGAAGCAGGGAGGAAGATAATTGAAGTCAGAAACATGTCAGAATCGAGAGGGAAGATTGCACGATGAATGCATGTCTATAAACCCTCAGTCGACATCCAAATATTGGAGTGGGATAAACGAAAAGAGAAACAAGAAGAGTTGTGAATCTAGAGGGATCCTAGAAGTTTGAATCTTAATCTCTCCTAGGCCCAACAGTTCGCTGGAGCAAAAATAGAGTGTGCCCCGACGACTCTTGGGAGGAATGCAACTCTGCAATTGGGTGAGGAAGCCAATGGCACCTAGTAGGAAATCAACATAGTCGAGAGCATGAAAAGTGTTGATTCAAGACCCATGATTTGACACTCTCCTGCAAGAATCCCTAGCCCATGTATTACAAACTTCTTCTATCGGAGACTCCATGTTGATACTCAATCCTTGAAAGTATGGTGAAAAACTAACAATGACGGTCATATAAGAGATACGCTTCTAATTGAACCACAAGAAACTACTCAAAAATCAACTAGAGGATATATTCCTCCATATAAGAGATCTCACGGACTCCTCGCCCTTGCCAAACTTACTTCTTGAAGATTCCAAATTGACAGATAGTGAAAAAGAATCGTCTCAACCCTCAAGAGGATGATTCATAGGGTATATAGATAGGGTATTTCAAACAAATGACACAATCCCAACAGACAAACAAGTGCAACTATCATTAGAATAGGACCCGATTGAAGATCAATGAAAAATCGTACTAGTTGAGTTGAACACTCAAATGCAACCAACATTAGAATACAACATGACTGAAGACCAACAACAAATCATACTAGTTGAGTTTAACACTCAAATTTTGACTCCCCAAAATAAGATTGCACCAACTTCCTAGTCGACTTCTATAAGTAATAAAAAAAATCAAAATATTGCAATAATTATAGTCGCTAAAATCCCAAGAAATCCACAATGGGCCTCAATCACATTCCCATATACGAAGGAGATGAAGATCCCAAACAACATTGGTTTGTTTGTAAGAGATTATGGGATGTAGTCGACATCATCGATGAAGATAAGAAGATGCCACAATTCGGTGTTGCTCTTCGAGCCAACTCCCTCACCTAGTTCATGAATTTTACAAAGAACCAAACCAAATCAAAGGAAGAAATAAAGCAAATCTTTCTCACATTCATTAAGACACAAGACACCAGTCATCTGGCTTGGAAAAAGTTGAAAGAAATCAAACAAAGTTTGGGTGGAATAGTACGAGAATATGATAAAAAATTCAAAGACTTGTTGAGCCAAATTACTTACGTCATAGAAGAAAGAATCCTTGTATAATGGTACATAACAAGACTTCTACAAAAAATATGAGCTCTGCTACGAATGTATGACATTCATACACATGAGGATGCATTGAAAAAAGCTTAGCACATAGAAATGGATGATGAAGGATCATCGACTTCATCAACAATCGAGAAAAGGTTGGAGGAAAAACTCACATAATTACAACAGTCTATAAAAAACATGTCTATAACACAGAACAAACTCTGGTGCACTATTTTCTCTAGTGAAGGGCACATGAAGGACTATTGTAAATTTAATGATGCACTAGACCCAACTGTCCAAATAGAAACATTTTGTGATAGCTGCCAAAGTATGACAAATCATACAATAGGGACTGCCTGCATAATCTAAGAAATTCTCGCCCAAAATGCTGTCATATATGTGAGGAAAATAATCATTCTATGCAAGAATGTTAGTTAAATGGGAAAAACAAAGTAAATATCCATTACGTATACCACACACAGACGACTGACCAAAATGTCGACTAAGGAGGTGTAAATGGATACAGAGGCCATGGTTATGGGGTTATCAAGGAAGAGGAGGATACATAGGAGGACATAGAAAAAAAGGTCGAGGACATGGTTGGGGTCGTCACTGCTATTTTAATTGTTGTAAAGAGGATCACATAAGTCTCGATTGCCCTATAAAAGACAAAACCAACCTCAAGTTCTGTAATATATGTGGAGTGGGTGACTACTCATTGTAAGACTTCCCTATCGTATTGGAGAAAGCGATGAACAAAATAAATGTGAAACTCTTGCACATAGTGCCTAAACAAGACACACTAAACTCAAAAAATATCCATGTAACAAGATCTTGTGCGGGCGAAGAAATTTATATAGAAATTTCGATACAAATTAATGTATTCCTGCGATTCTCCTGATCTAACAATTTCCGCCACTTGTTAAATACAGAATCGCTTCTACTATTATTATTGCGGAAGCAATTAAACCACGATCACAACCACAATGCACAAAGTGAAATATCAATAACACACAACCGAAGTTTTCTTAGGAAGCGTAAAGCTAAAACCTTATCATATATTATGTATATCATGAATCATGAAACAATCTCATACAAAACTCTAATCCAAAAGATCTCAGTACAATACAATCATCTCACCTTTGTCGTACACAAATCAACAAATACATCTGCCAATTCCCGTGTCCAGACAACATGCCTCCTCGCACAATCTTTGCAATTTGAATTATCACAATGAATCGAATGAATCTGATTGCCTCGTTTATTTTTGTGCTCATAAGCATATCCGCGCATGTGAACAAATCCTGTGATATTAGCTGTCTCTTTCACCTGTTATCTCAACTGGTGCCCATTGGAACTAACATGCATGTAGTTAAACGTGGTGAATCTTCAGTTGCATGCGAGTTAACCGATTGTGAATTAATGAATAATTAATTCTTGAACTCACTAGTACAACTTAGATTAACTCACTTAACTACACTTATAATTACATTTTGAATTCAAAATCCCTTTCCGGTTATGAATGAGATAATGGATTAATATTTATTGTCTAATTTAATTAAGGGAAAACTAAAATTAGACACATGTTTCTTGTTGACTTTTCAACACTCCTCTCAACAAAGAAGGGTTATCCTTCACCCCAATCCCGTCTCTATGATGGTGAATTTTCTCTGGTGGCCTCTCCGTCGAGTCCATCGATCATACGTAGGAATGTTAGTAACATGATCTTAGAACGCACGAGGATGATGATACCGGATATCTGTAATGGCAGATGCGATAGAAGAACTACGAGTTAATCGAAGGTTTGAAATGCAGCTTCAGTTGTCGCAGTAAATCATTATTTGGATCAGGGTGAGAACCAGAGCGACCAACCGAGATCTTCCTCTGTCGGATGGCCTCACATGCGTGGCTTCTTTGCGCCATGTATTAAGCTTCGAACTAAGAAGTGCCACGGATCTGTTTCCTGTGCGAGAACGGCGGCAGATGCGTGCTAAAGATCCTCGTGTATAGCACTGCGTCCGTTTGGAACGTCAATCGCGTAGTGAGCCATTACGAAGCTTCCTCATCGGGTACATTTTGTTGCCGCCAATCATGCTCATGTGCCCTTGGATATCTTAGGACGCTTGCCCACCTTCCCAAAGGTTTGAGCAGGGGCAACCATCGGCAGGCTTAGGCTGGTTGGCAGCATGGAAATGTGGGTCTGCGTGTTCACTAATTGCGGTGAATGAGACCCACTAGCTGTCGATGAGCGGTAGCATCCACTACCTCTCGGTAGCATCCTCTTTCCTCGGTTTCACCGGAAGAGAGGTATGTAAGGTTTCATCCTCCATGAAGAACCTACCGGTGTGTCTCTCTTGTATACTTTCCTTGAGACGCAAAAAAGTTCACCATCTGTTGCCATATTCCAAATAAGGAAATAATGAAAGAGGCCCAAATCCTTCATCTCGAAACTCTTTTGCAAGGTCATCCTTGCATGAAATTAATATCGACTACTCATCACCGGTAAATTATTAAAATATCATCAACATATAGCACAATGATCAAAATCTTACTCTTCACCACAAATTGGTATAGGTTTTCATCCGCTTCACTTTTGGTGAAGCCCAATCCCGAGAAATAAATACATCGGAGTGTACCAAGCACGAGGTGCTTGCTTCGACCATACAATGCTCTCGAGTGCGCATGCGACTCTGTCGGAATCTCAAAACCACGGCTATAATGCCACTTCTTCCCTCAATGATCGGATTGAGGCATGAATTTACATCCATCTAATGAATCGCATCATCCCATCTACATTATTTGAGAGTGCAAGGATGGATCTTATGGAAAATTACCTTACGACAGGTGAAAAGGTATCACCATAATATATCCCCTCAATCCGTGAAGCCCTAGGCCGGCGACCTTGTATTTTTCCACACTCCCATCAACTACTTGCTTTACCTTGTAGATCCATGTAGACCTACTGATTTATCAATGGGTCTTGGGACAACTTCCCATACATTGTTGTTTTGACAATGAGTCATACTCCTCTAGCATCAACCCAAGTGGGGTCTGCACTGCTTCCTGAAAGGAAAAATGGTTCAGTCACAATACACTTACTCATAAGAGCCATGTATCCGAGGAAATCGTCGGTGTCTGCTTGTTGTGAAATAATGGGGGCTCCTATATTAAATTGCAACATCTAGTCTCAATCTATCGACTTCCGTGGTGCTTTACGCCATTACGATTGGATGGATCTGCATGAGTGGTTCCTCCACTCTATGAACCTCTTCATGTGGCTGATCCACATCGTGAGACTCATATTTGGGAACCAAAAATTCCTCCTCCACATGAAAGTCTATCTCCCTCTCAAGCAACAACCCTGCTTGTAAACTTTCCCCTCTCGCCAGATTTTATATCAGTACTCGCGGTCAATGCTAGCATTAGGAAAATAAACCACGATAATTATAGGGTGTTTTTCTATCCCCACAAATATCCCAACTTCAGCGGTCGGTTCCGACTTCTTCCTGGCATCCTTGTTTGCATGCACATAAACAAATGAACCAAAAAAATTTAAATGCGAAACAACAGGTTTCTTACCAGTAAAATCCTCTTCATGTGTACTCATGCCAAAATTACTCTATGGGGACAATAGTTACGCACATAAGCCTTGATGTGCATGCTTCTTCCCATGAAATGCGATGGTAGGCCTTGATCATCTGGCATCGGCTGGAGTACTACACCCATGATCGTTCCGTTCTTTCTCTCTGTGACCCCATTTTGTTTTGGTTTATGAGGCGCTATGAGTTCTCTTGAATTCCTTCTCTGCTGCAGAAATATTTGAATTCATTAGAGATGTATTCTCCACCATTATCGCTCTTTAGAGCCTTCACTTTCTTCCCAGACTCTTTCTCCACCAATGATTTAAACTCCCAGAACTTTGAGAATGTTTGACCAACATTTACCGAGAAAAGTCATCAACAAAATAACATATTTTGTGTTTTGTTGTTGAAAGCCCAGAGAATGGTCCACACCGTGGTGTGAATTCTCTCTAGGATCACTGAAGAACGGTTCTCCTTTCATGAAAGGTGGACTTTGCATACTTCCCCAAGGTACACCCCTTACCTTGTTCTTCTTGAGCAAGTACTCCCATGGAGGTCAGGTGAATGTTGTTGCATGATCTTCCAGGGCTCCATGATGAGATGGCCAATCTCACTGTGCCATAATTAGCCTCATCCTCACCACACTATTTTGCCCTTGCCTATCAGCACCACAACCTCCTACATGTAGAGATTCTTAACTTCCGATCCCTATCTTCTTGACTTGACCTTTTGTTGCTTTATATGCTTGGGTAGGCTATACCATGCGCTAAAAACAACATCTTAGCCTCTATCCTCCAACATTGAGATAGAGACAAAGTTTTTTCTTTAGACGTGGAACATGCATAACATTTTTCAATTGAAATGGTTTACTGACTCCCTCTCACGAAAGGTAATGGTACCAATACCGGTTACCGCGTATTTTCCATCGTAAACCCTCTATCGCG
The DNA here is from genome assembly GCA_010110895.2 of Picea sitchensis. NCBI lineage: Eukaryota > Viridiplantae > Streptophyta > Pinopsida > Pinales > Pinaceae > Picea > Picea sitchensis. The sequence continues at coordinate 168,666 of SNQJ01S0002806.1, forward strand.
TGCGAGATCTTTCTCCTCCAAGTCAATGAAAGACTCTTTATCTCCCAGCATGTGGAAGGAGTGCCACTATCCAAATACCACTCTAATCCCGATGCGCGATGCCATGCATGCGATCAAAGTGAAGTCAAGCTCAAATTGTGAGACAAGAGCCTCACCGGTTGCAACTCCGACCCAACCATCTTGTTCTTCTTCTTTTTGCTTGGTTGAGTTAGTAGCGAGATGCCCATGTTCACTATCACGAACATGGGCAAATCCAACTTCTTGACTTTAGACTCCGAATTTGATTGGAATTTCTTCCTTTCCCTTTCCTTGGCAGGTCAAAACTCAATCCTCTTCATCATCCAGCTTTGATGAAGATCCATCTCTGGTGTTCCTCCTAAACTCCTCTTGCACTAGATCCGGACCATGAGTGGATTTCTGAAATCCGGTAATTTTTCACTTCCATTGACTGAGTCTTGATAATTGTGCCAACTCTTAGGAAGACCTAGGAGTGCCAAGCTCACCAAATCATCGGCATATTTATTATTCCCGCCTTCAAGCTCATCCGACATTGGACAAACTTTGTGAGATATTTTGGAATGGTGTGTCGCCTTTCTCCATCTTGATCTTCCACGAGTTTATCTTTGGTATGTTTCCTATAATGGTCCTTGCTATTTTTTGGAACCGGATCACGTCGAGCTTTCCGCATTGCATGTGGTGTGGATTTCTCATGGAGGTTTGAGATAATGTGGTTTTGTACTCCCTCCAACAGAATCCTTTTCGCCTTTGCTACTTTCTTTTTGCCATGCATCAAGATTTTAAGTGTCACATTGCATCAGAAGCAAGGAACATCTGCGTTAATGTAACCCTTCAAGCCATTATCTTCAAACACTGTCTCCATCCTGTCCTTCCAAACAATGTAGTTAGAGTTTCCCTTGAGTGCATACTCCAACCTCAAACCATTGAAAGACGTTTCGATCTTGAATCAAGTGTCACACCAAGAAAATATTGCAAATTTGAATGTTATCAGCCCAAAACTCAACCTTCCACTTTCCTCTTGCCTGGAGTTCGCTGCTTGTGTATAGCTTCGAACTTACTGTCAAGTTAAGCACCTGTACTAGTGTATTTACCGAATGCCACGGAAGTTAGCACCACAGCTCCCTTCGGTAGGGGTGAGGGGAAGTTCGCGCCACTGCTGATGTATTTTCTGCGAGAATTGCCAGTAGGGGTTAAGCACCTTGTCTATAGGGTGTGAGATTTCTGTTCTTGAAAACACCAAAATTTTCGGTGCCTAGGTTAGGCTGGAAACGGGACTTACGAGGAAATGCAATTATGTTAAGCACCTCACTTGGTGACTCCATGGTATAATTGGCTCGATACCATATAGAAATTTTTGATACAAATTAGTAATATTCTGTGATTCTCCTGATCTAACAATTTCCATGACTTGTTAAATGCGTAATGCGGCCTACTATTGTGTGTGGGAAACGAATTAAATACGATCACAGCCACAGTGCAAGTGAAATATCAATGCTTACACAACACAAAAGGTTTTCACGGGAGAAAGCATTAAGGCTAAAACCCCACTATCATATGTGTGTATGTCATGGTCATGAGAATGGATCTCATGCAAGGCTCTAGTCCAGGGCTCTGATTTGCAGTACAGAATCGTCTCCTGCTTGTCATACACAAATCAACAAATACATGCGCTAATTTCCATCTAGACAACTTGCCTCCTACACCGCGATCTTTGCAATCCAATTCTCACAATGATTGAATGAATACAATTGCCTCGTTGTACATGCTCATAAGCATATCCTTTGCATGTGTGAACAAATCACAATGATATGTGTCTCTCTTTCACCATTATCTCAGGTGTCCACTAGATATGCTATACATGTAGTTAATGCATTGAAGCCGAATCTTAGGTTGCATCATGCGAGTTTAACCGATTGTGAATTAATGAATAATTAATTCAGCGAACTCCTACTAATACAAGCTAAAGCAACTCATAACTACACTTATAATTCTATTACAATTCCAAATCCCTCAGTTACGAATGAGATAATAGATTAATTGTGCAATTTAATTAAGGGAAAATAAATTAGACACATGTTTTCTTGTTGACTTTTCAACAATTTATCCATACCCACTAGTTCGACAAAGGGGATATCAAAACACATATCCCGACCTTGAACAAGAGGAAAAATTAATGCAAGAAGCATTGAAGTTTTTTTAAAATATCGACCAAGATAATCCAAATGGAAACAAGGGAGGACATTCAAACACTTTAGACACTTTCCTCGAAGTTTAGACACTTTCCTCGAAGAATTCCTTCAGCTACTAAAAGAAAAACAATCGGTCGACTGCTTGATCGACCTACTAAACATTCTTAGAGAATATAAAGAAGACCAAAGACCATACAAAAGTCTTCTATAATTGTCACAGGAGAAACAAACGAACGAATTCGACCTCAAGTTTAAATTGAAATTGATGGACACATGATCAAACAAGTTGTAGTCGACTTTGAATTGCAAGTAAACATCCTCCCTCGGGAAACACGGAATTGACTTGGAAGACCCTCGCTAGTTCCAACAATGAACTTCTTAAAAATAACACATCAAAGGTTCATTGAACCAATTGGCACACTAAAAATGTGATAACTTATATAATGGGGATTCTAACAAGAGTCGACTTTTAAGTAATTATTATGGTTGAAGGCATTCCTGCATACCCCGCATTAGTAGGAAGACCATGGGGTCAGAATATGAAAGCGACTGTATGAATTGAAACATACATGATTAAATTGAAAGGTAGTGACAAAAAAATCATCATACCCTTGGATACGAAAGAAGGTAAACCTTGGGTAGAGACATGGGACGAAGACTAGGAGGCTCATCGACTATACCAAATAATGAACAAACAAAAGGACAATGTTGATCCAAACGCAGAAGGAAAAATCTTAGTCAGAACACCATTGTCGATGGGATATAATTCAGACACATAACTTTATAATTGGAAAATAGATAATTTTGAAGCCCAAGCAAAGGAGTGTTGGTCAATAGAGGTGATTCTAATAAAGCAATTGAGAACATGCTTCTTAGTACAATAAATCCCAATCGTGCTAGAGAAAAGGATAAAAAAACACCAACTCTCATTCCGAATAATACAAAAACAATACCCACCCTTGCGGTTCAGTGAAAGAAGTTCCCCGATGGTCCATGTCGATGAAGTATCAAAGTCAGTCAGAGAACATGGGAGGGTACAAAGCTTAGTGGAATCCTTTACTGGTCAAGTTGCTCGATGGTGGGAAACTCATGATTCCACTTGCAAACATGGAACATCGATACTCTATATTTTGTCGAATGATTTGGTGGGAAGAAGCTATCAATGCAAGTTGACATCCTAATATTTAAACCTGGGTTCAACCCAGTAGCTCACATTTACCAATGTGAGAACGAATGGAGAATGAATGGAGAAGAGTAGGATATAGGGATGAAAGGGTATGGCCACATATGTTCCCTAACACAATGGACGATATACTGCAAGAAGCATGTATGACCACATGCTTCTTCAAGTGTTTCCGCTTGAGAGAAACACTAGAAATAGGCACACTTGCAAGAGGAAACACTAGAAATAAAAAAAATTCTCGAGAAGCCAAATCCCGATAAAATGAAAAAGAAATACAAGGAAAAAGATGGCATAGGGTCGACATTGACTTGCAACTTTGTGTTGGTTCATAATCAAGACAACATAAGTGCTCATTGAATAGACATGGAAAACATAAGTTTTTCGGGACAAAGTTTTCGATGGAAAAAATTCATCCTGGAGTAAATAATTATGTAAAGACAAACTATTCAATATCCAAGGAAGACAAGGAAGATACTGAGAAACCTGACTTTCCTTCGAGCTATAATAAGGTTATAAAAGGTGAACGCCAATTGGATGAATCCAAAGAACTAGAATGGATGGACGTGGAAATTAAAACAAAGGAATTCAACATTTCAATAGATGGTCGACCAAAAATGGTGAGAATAGGCGACTACTAGTCAGATAAACAAACTACAAAAATAATCGACCTACTGCGAGAATACCAAGATGTTTTCACTTGTGATTACAAATATTTAAAAGGACTAGTACAAGAGAAGGGGGAGATGAAAACCAACCTCATCCTAGGGGCCAAGCCCATCAAGAAGCAACCATATAAGTCAACACATAAATACAAACCCATCGTTTAAAAAGCGATAGAGGCAATGTTGTCCACCGACATTATTTACCCTATTGACAAATCAGAATGGGCAAGCCCAATGGTCGTGAAACCTAAAAAGTACAAACCAAAAAAATTAAGAATATGTGTTGATTTCAGAGGATTAAACAAGTCAACCATAACCGACCCATTCTCGATGTTGTTTGTAGATGAAATTATCAATGAAGTCACCGGTAATGCATGCTACTCTTTCACAGATGACTTTTCTGGATATAACCAAGTACCAATCGCAAAAGAGGATCAAGAAAAATTAACGTTCATCTTTGAGTTCGGATCATTTGCATATAGAGTGATGTCATTTGGATTAAAAAATGCTTCAGCAGTATTTTCACGGATAGTGGTAAAATTATTTCAGGAGTACATATATAAAACAATGGTTGTCTACTTTGACGATTAGACAATTTACAACCTGTTGAAAGACCACATCTAATGGCTCAAAACTATATTAGAAAGATGTCGACATATTCATCTGTGCTTAAATATAAAATAATGCATCTTTTCCACACCAATAGGTATCTTGCTCGGTCATATCATACACAAATATGGCATCAAGGTGGACATGGACAAAATCAAAGGAATCCTTGACTTGAAGCCACCAGTGAACCAAAAACAAATAAAAATCTTCCTTGGACATACTGGGTACTACAAAAAAATCATTATCCATTACTCCGATATAGCATTTCCTATCGACAAGATGCTAAAAAAGAAGTCGAATTTCAATGGAGCCAAGAATGTAACGGAAAAGAAAAAAGAAAATTGGTAGAAGCACCAATATTACGATTTCCAGACTGGTCTCGAAAATTCCATATCCATGTTGATGAATCCAATGTTATTGTAGGATCAGTCATAGTGCAACCATACAATGGCATGATTGATCACCCCAATGCATATTCCAGTTGGAAATTGAATAAAGCATAATGAAACTATTCAACTACAGAGAGAGAGGCGTTATCCATGCCCTTCGCCTTACAAAAAATTTGACATTATTTGTTAGCAAATCCATTCACGTTCTTCACAAACTATCAAGCACTTAAATATCTAGTAAAAAAGTTAGTCCACCAAGGAAAGATATGTCGATGGCTAATACTGTTTCAAGAATTCTACTTTGAAGTAGCAGTCCAACTAGGTAAAAAGAATGTCGGCCTAGATCACCTATCCCGACTTGAAACTGGAGAATATCTGATGGGGATACATGATGACCTACTTGACACACATTTATTCTGGGTCAAAGATGCCCCCAAAAAACTTGAATAAATAACACAATTTTTGGAGGAGGGGAAGGCCCCTGAGGATCTTTCAACAAATGAAAAGAATATCCTAGCATTTAAAGAAACACCATTCACTCTCATGAATGGATACCTCTATAAAATAGGAAGTGATATTATTATGAGAAGATGTGCTTTGGAACATGAAAGGGAAGATATAATCAATGAAGCACATGATGGCCCTTTGGGAGACCATTTTCAAGCTAAAATGACATTCTGAAAGATTCTTCAAGCATGCCTCTGGTGGATGAATTTACATAAATACTGTCGAGAACAAGTAAATAAATGCGATAAATGCCAAAGGATGGGATGACCCTTATGTAAAAAGGAAATTCCTTTACACTCGATAAACCCTATTTTACCATTTGAAATATGGGCTATCGACTTTATAGGTCCATTCCTGAAGAGAGCGAAAAGAACAAGGGTTGTTGGAGATACTTCACACACACCTAGGATTTATTTTTCCTAAGTTTTTACCTATGTTTATTAGTCATTATTCAGGCTCCTATATTTTAGGGAGAATATTCTCTTTAGTTCACACTTTAGTTTGATCAGTTGAGTGGAGTCTAGATGCCACATTGATATTATCACCATGCAACATTGGGATCATCACCAACTAATGCACATTTTCCTTGGGATCATCACCAGACTAGCACATTACTCATGATTCCTTGATCTCCTCCTCACTTCACTCTATTTCATTCAATTAACTGAAGACTGAGAGACTAGTTAACTTAGACTATGTGGCAGTTCACTCTCGTAACTGCCCAAGAGACTAGACTAGGTGGAAGTTTACTCCTGTAACTGCTGGTGTGTGTCCAGATCAATCTAGACCAGTACTATGGCGCATTAGAAGTTCCTCCAATGCGCAATAGTTGAGTTGTACAAAATATATCATGTGTAAATTATCATTCATTCATTTGGTTAATGAGAATTCTTCCATTCTTTCTCTCCTGCTTCTCTTTTCTCATATTTTCTCTGCAAATTGTGTATTTCATTTGCTATCTAGATCTATTTTGTGCAGGTTCAACACATTTACATGGTATCAAAGAAGAGAGTCTTCTAGGGAAAAGACACGCCAAATTATTTTTGCAGGTACCGAAGATTGAAGACAATGAAAAAATGGAATTTCCAAAAGAATTCATTCTTACACCATACAATTTATTTGCATGGAAGGAGAAGATGATAATGCATCTTCAAGGAAGATGATTATACAGGTTAACCATGAACACATAGATCGAACCAACATCATCCATAGAAAAATCCAAGTATCTAAATCAAATGGATGAAGCGTTTGGAACTATTTGCAGTCTCATTTCTCCTGAACTCCTCTTTCACATATCCTGTAATGTCCCATTTTTCCTAGGCAGCCGGGATACCGTGATGGTTTATATAGTTTCCTGTAAACCATTAGACGGATGAGTTAGGAAAATGATATTGGTAAAGTCACTTTCAAATTATAAAGTGAAAACTTAGGAAAAGTGAGTTTATTAATATTAAACCCCTCTTTGAGGGTATTTCTCTCCAGTTATTAATTAAATGAATATTTTAATGGAGAAAAAGAAAAGTGAAGGAATAAAAGGACAAGCGAGGGTTGGAAAGTGGATTATTGACTAATCATTTAGAAAATTGAGTTTTGGAGAAGAGCTCGGTGAGCAAACGAGGGTTTCAGCTGGAAACTCATTTCGGCACTCGGATTCGGTAGTGAAACTATCTGTCCTAGCCGGGAGATTGGAGAAGCCATTCCGGATTTTCATCTACAGGTATTGGCATTGTGTTTTCGAAGAGGTTTATGGGAGATGACTTTCTTTTGCAGATCTGAGAAGAAAGAGGCATTTTCTTGGCACGTGGGAAGTATTGGGCATTCTTCTTTGAGCTGGGCGCATCCTCCCTTTTCTGGCAGCGAACTGTCTCTTGTGGGCGAGATTTGCACCATCAAAATCGTGTGGATTTGGCTAGGCGTGATCTTGAGTTGGCTGCCTCTGTTGGGTATTCTTCTTGTGGGCTGCGTGTTGTTAATGCTGGCCGTATTCCCCATCTCTAGAGGTTGCGTGTTCTTTCCTTGCTGCGTGGGGGTCAAGAAAGGTTGCTGCAAGTCGAATTCACCTTGCTGCTGGTCGACTTCCCCTTTGGGACTATCTCTTACATATGGAGGGGCGTTGAGAGCTACCATATCACCCAAACTGTTGGCAGAACCATAATCACATGACAACGCCTTCTCTTGGCAGTTCGTGTGGGCAGATTGGAGCATTTTCTCTTGGCTGCGTGTGACATGGAGGTTACAAACTTCCTGTAGAAAACATTCACTTCATTTTGGGAGGTACCCCTACCTCATTTTGATTGTATTGGTACAACATTCATATTGAATAAAAAACAACCATTGTTTAGTGAAATTGTCCCTCTACATATGAATGTTTTTTCATTATAATTTTATGGGTTTTGTCCAATGATGAAATAATACACTAGACACTGCATTGGGGAGGTATAAGGGGTTAGAAAACCCATCAATCAGAAAACAAAACAAAGAGACAGCCTGTTGTCCAACTAATTTTCACCTACAACCATAAATACAGAAGCCTGCAAAGTGTTTGACGAAAGTCCAACACCAAAACCAGGAGGTTTTTCCCAAACTTTACAACCTAGAATATTTCAGTGGTATCAGAGCATGATCTTGGCCAGCTGTGGGCGACATTGATGACTGAGGAAGGGCTTCCAAACATCACTTATAGGCGCAGAAGGTATAGAAGTGTAGAGGGCAAAGAAGAAGAATTGGGGGACACTCCAGGAAAAAATGCAAATCTTACAGAGAGGATGGTTTGATCAAAGGGCTTATGAAAGCCTTACAGGACATCGCAGAGGGCCAGAGAGAGACCCAAGAGTTCATGGGAATAATCACAGGTTATGCTCTAGGGAGTAAGCACGGTGAAGAAAGGGGGGAGAGCAGCAAGAGAGGGCAGCTGGAAGAAGGGGGAAACACACACAAACCTCATATTGAGGTGATCACTTCCAGGACCGGCCCTCAGAATCGCCCTCACGACTACAGTGAGATTCCTAGATCTACCATGCCAAAGTTCTTAGGACCACCGGAGACAGGTACAGGAGGGAAGGTAGAGCAGGACGATCCATTATCAGCTTATTTCCAGGAGTATAAGGCCATGGATCCAGATTTGAGAGAAGCCATGACTTTTGCCGAGTTTTGTAGCTTCAAGGGGAGAAAGAGGACGAGATTCTTCAACAGGGGTCCCACATAGAGATACGAGTTATAATTCACAGTGGGAAAGCTCACTTTACCATACTTCGATGGGACGTCGAAATATTCGAAGTGCAAGCCCTCTGAGCTTGATTAGGCTTCGACACCACTGTTGAACCCATGGCTGATGATGCCATTAGAAGTTGGAGACCATTACTTGGAGGGTGAGGCACAAGGCCCCGAGGTGGTAACACGGGATGACCACTCTGGGTCAAGCCCATATTGTCACCTATGTTGAGTTCACAAGTAGACTGGTACACCGATTTGACAGACAAGATCCACAGATGTCTTTTAGAGGGCTGCTTACAATTGAAGCAGTTGGGTGTGAGATGCATTTATATCAATTTCAGGAGATATGAGTGATGGTCACCAATATCTCAAGGCGGTTGGTGATGTTTGTTCCACCGAGGAAGGCCATGGGAGCCGAGGATGGGTAGGCTTGTAAGCCTACTTTGCTACAGGATGCAGTTATCAGGGCTAGAGACTTACAGGAGATTGTACCTAAGCCCAAGTTCACCCAGAGACCGAACTTCCCGAAGTTAGATGTGGGACACACCACCTCAGGGTATGGTACAAGACATCGTGAGGAGGAAAGTAGGCAGGACACCCACAGAGGGATTGGACAGGCTAGAACAAGATGGATGATGCTACCAAGCAGCATCTGAGGAGGAGAAAGTTGTGATTCAATTGCCAGGAACCATGGAGTGCCGGGTCATAGGTGTCTTGAGCAGGCGAGCACACCACTACAGAGTGTTCCGATAGCGGGATGATGAGGAAAGAGAGCGAGGGACGGAAGAGCGATTAGCATGACTGATGGAGGCCCGGATCGGGCATGGATAGGCTCTGAGGGTTATAGCATCACTCAGAAGCGCCACAGTTCCACACCGCCGGGATGAGGGGAGGAGTCACGGGGACATCAGTGGCAGCAGTGTTGAGAATTACCGATGGTGGGGCATCCCAACTTTATAGACTCTTAAGCTAGTGGAGCGAAAGAGCATTCTTTTGAGTCTTTTGAGGTTTTCTCAGTGGTCATACCAGGGAGAACACACTAGACTGCACGAGGTACATTCCACGGATGACATTGAACATGGGAAACTACATGCTCACCGACGACTTCTACGTGGTAAAGATACGTGACACCAATGTGGTGCTTGGGGTTTAGTGGCTATACTCCCTAGAGAGGTGCTCCACTAAATACCAGACTATGGAGATGGAGTTCTAGAGACAGGATGGCAAGAGAGTGGTTAAGCGGGGCATGAATACGTATCCCCCTAAGGTCATAACTGCAAATAAGATGGAGGCAGTGATGAGGCGGGATGACATTGCACGGGTTGAGGAGTTTCATATTTTAAATTATAGAGGAGGTCCAAGGGTGGGAGCCCAATTGTCCGAGAGAGAGATACATGACTTGTTTTGGGAGCCTAATGTCTTTGGTAATGTACCTCCGGAGTCAGGCCTCCCAGAGCGGAGACCGAGTACATCGGTAAGTTAGAGAGGGAGGGGTATTAGGCAGGTGATTACCACTCCATATATAGGCACCCGGGGCCTATAGAGGCAGTTAGAGAAGCATCTCGGGAGTCTTGAGGAGTTAGCCGGAAGTGGGTGGAGCCTGCGCTGTCTGTTCGGATCATTGTGCCCCATTCCACGATCGGGGTGGGAGGCATCCCAGGATTTCATCAGCATGTTAGTGAAGATGCAAGGGAATGATTGCATCTATGTCATGGTGGACCAACTCACCAAGCTTGCCCACTTCTCAACCATTCCTTTAGACTACTCAGAAGCGCAGGTGATCGAGTTATCTTTAGGGAGATGTTCCATTTACATGGGCGGCCTAAATCCATCGTTAGTAGCATGGACGGAAGATTCACGGGAAGTTTCTAGCAAGCGTTTTCTAGGTTGGTATGTAACAAGCCGACCTCGAGTACTAGTCACCCCCCACCGATCGGCGGACAGATTAAGTTTGGGAACACTTGGGTGGAAGGGTATTTGTGGAACTTCATCATAGGACAGCAGAGTGCTTGGGTGATATGGTTACATCTTGAGGAGTACTTTTATCCCACCACCTTTCACATGTATGTCGGTATGACCCATTTTCGGGTGCTATACGGCTATGAGGTTTTGATTTTTGCAGACATAGCATTCGGTGACTGTAGAGTTCCTCAGGTTCAAAGTTGGTTACAGGATAGCCAAGACATCCTGAGAGCACTAAAGGAGAACGAGGGTGGCTCGGAGTCAGTGGAAGATGTATGGGAGAAGGTACAGGACGGAAGGCACTTTTGAGGAGGTTGTTTCAGAGGAGTCACTCCATTGGGATGATGAGGGGCGGTGGGCCACAAGCCCCGAAGAGATTCTGCAAGTTCGAGGATGGAAATTCCATGATAGAGCAGTCAGGGAGTACTTGGTAAATGGCAGGAGTCAACATGGAGGATGCTACTTGGGAAAAGGAGCACGTGTTGCAGCTTCGGAGTTTGAAGTTGCTTGAGGACAAGCAAATTTGGACAGCGAGGACTGTAATGTCGTTTTCCTAGGCGTGGGATACGTGATGAGACATAGGTTTCTATAAACCATTAGGCCGGATGAGTTAGAGGAAATGATATTGAGTAAAGTCCTTTCAAAGTATAAAGAGTGAAAACTTAGGAAAAGAAGTAGAGTTTATTAATATTAAACCCCTCTTTGAGGTATTTCTCTCAATTATTAATTAAATGAATAATATTTTAATGGAGAAAAGAAAAGTGAAGGAATAAAAGGACAGCGAGGGTTGGAAGGGATGGATTATTGACTAATCATTTTAGAAAATTGGGTTTTGGAAGAAGAGCTCGGTGAACAAACGAGGGATTCAGCTGGAAACCCACCTTGGTACTCGGATTCGGCAGTGAAACTATGTGCCCTAGGCTGATTATTTGGAACCATTCCGTCACCATCGGTGTGGCATTGTGTGTTTTGAAGAGAGGTTTATGGGAGGCGAATTTCTTTGCGGTCGAGAAGAAGAGGCATTTTCTTAACGCGATGGGAAGTATTGGGCATTCTTCTTTGAGCTAGGAGCGTCCTCACTTTTCTGGCAGTGAACTGTCTCTTGTGGGCGAGATTTGCACCATCAAAATCGTGTGGCTTTGGCTGGGTGTGATCTTGAGTTGGCTGCCTCTATTGGGTATTCTTCTTGTGGGCTACGGGTTGTTAATGTTGGCCGTATTCCCCATCTCTAGAGGCTGCGTGTTCTTTCCTTGCTGCATGGGGGTCAAGAAAGGTTGCTGCAAGTCGAATTCACCTTGCTGCTGGTCGACTTCCCTTTTGGGACTATCTCTTACATATGGATGGCTGTTGAGAGCTGCCATATCACCCAAACTGTTGGTAGAACCATAATCACATGATAGCGCCTTCTCTTGGCAGTTCGTGTGGGTAGATTGGAGCATTATTTCTTGGCTGCGTGTGACATGGAGGTTACAATATTCCTGTAGCAAACATTCACTTCATTTTGGGAGGTACCCCTACCTCATTTTGATTGTATTGGTACAACATTCATATTGAATAAAAAACAACCATTGTTTAGTGAAATTGTCCCTCTACATATGAATGTTTTTCATTATAATTTTATAGGTTTTGTCCAATGATGAAATAATACACTAGACACTACATTGGGGAGGTATAAGGGTTAGAAAAACCATCAATCAGCAAACAAAACAAAGAGACAACTTGTTGTCCAACCAATTTTCACCTACATCCATAAATCTGAGCACACCAAAGTGTTTGTGAGAGTCCAACGCAAAACAGAGTTTTAAACTTTACAACCTAGATATTTCTTCCTGTAAAACCCCCAATGTATCTTGGACCACCATGGAAGGGATTTTTGTAAAATAGGACAAGATGATGGGACTCATGCTCGAGGTGGAATTTCTCGCTTTGGATCCAAAACCGACAATCTCCAAGATTTCTTTACCAAATATGGGATTTGTTGTGGCAACTCTAAAGGCTAGGTTGATATTAAATATAAGGAGGGAGAGCAAATGGACTGCTTACAATTTATACCAAACTGGTCAATACTCGGTGTTTGTATCTACATTTCATTCATTTAGGCTTGCCTCTGGAGCCACCTAGGAGATTCCCTCTCTTGAGGCCTTTATCGAGTCTTGGACATGAGAAAAGAACAAGCTCATCAATATGGGAAAAATCAAGGCCCAAAAAGCATACACTTCTTGTTATTCAATATGGTAGTGTTCATCAATATAAAAAATATAAGGAACAAGGAGCAAAGGAAGCATATGAAAATACAAGAAGGAAGGGGTACTCAAAGCCAGCTTGATGCCTCCAGATTTAAAGGTGGAAATGGAAGAAAAGAGGAGAAATGAACTTACTACCATAAATGATTCCATCCGAGAATCTGCATATATACAGCAGATAGATCAAATGGCGAAATACTTCATCAAACAACCTTGGAGATGTCAGGGTTCCGAAGAAAGAAAGCCAAAATATCATAATATCAAGAAAGGAAATTCTAAGCCATGGTGCCATCAATCCTCTGGATACTTGGATCATAGATTGAGGTGAATCACACCACATGGCATCCATAAAATAATTCTATTCTTCATTGGATACGTAAAGGTTCTCTCCCCTCTTCTGATGGGGGATAACTCTCCAATTGAGGTCATTGAGAAAGGAAGAATTGAACTCACAAATGAAAGCTTTTGAGAATGTGCTACCCAAACTTTCTGTCTCCATGTATTAGATGAAAAACACAAAGCACTTAGGAAGAGAGTCATATTCACATTTGATGAAATGGATATCTACTTGACATGCAAACCAATTCTAGGGTTTCATCGGTGGTGGAAATCATCAATCTAGACTCTACATTTTCTGAATTTGGCTGAACCCGGATTCTACATTCTTGCTTACCCATGTTGATGAAATGATGGGATATGGAAACCGAAAGGAGTTCATGAATTTAAATTTAGGATATATGCAACAACTTAGCAAGTGAGGGAATGGTTGATGGTATGCAGACATCCATTTTCTCAAAGGAATTCTAATGAGGGATGTGTTCTTGGAAGCACCCTCAAAGAGGGGTGACAAAGGAAAGACTTCGAGGAAAACTGCCTTTAGATCGATCCATAGTGACCTCATGGGCCCTTTCCACATCCACCAATCCCAATTAAATCAAATTACCACTCATTTTTTGTTGATGATTTCTCTGCGCTTCACTTGGATTTTCTTTCTCAAGAAAAATTAAGTCTTTCAACACTTCAAATATTTCAAAGCCCTTGTTGAGACCACGGTCAGGAAAGAAAATCAAAGTCAACCAAACTGGAATAGCGATGGAGAGTATTACAACCATGAGATACAAAATCTTTGTCATGAGGTGAGATTAGGTTGCAACACAGAGTTCCTATACTCCTTAACAAAAGTTGCTAAATTGGAAAAATAGATATCTAAAAGAGATGACCATCTTTCATGCTACATGCAAAGTCTTCCACAAAAGATTATGGGCACAGAAGCGCCCAATTTGTGAAACATACATACAAAACAAATCTCTCCATAGATCACACATCAAGGATAAGACCCCCTCTGAGGCTTGGAGTGACCTCAAACTAAAAGTGACCCACTTCATTATTTTTGGTTCGCACGTTAGGCCAATATTCCCTCTGAGAAGGGAAGGCACTTGATCCACATAGCACCAAAGTGTATCTTTGTTGGATACCATGAAAGTGTGAAGAGGGATCTGAGACTCATTTATCGCTCCCTCGGGGTGGCTCATCATTGGGCAGTGTCCCAATTAGAGGAAAGTGTCTGTCACCTCAACAATACCTTTAAAATACTTTTGTTCTTCCACCTTTCAGAGAGATATTAAAGCATGCATATGACGACTCTTCTTTAGATGAGATTTATGATTCAAAGAACTTAGATGATCGGATACAAATTGATGCGGTCGGTGTGGGTCGAACGTAGATCGCAGGCCAAAGATGTGGCCCAAGTGGTCTCAAAATACTCTTCTGGATGTAGGGGATCTTGTTGGTTATCCAGTTGATACTAGGAGGAACCAATTTGATTTCGAGGCCTCCTCTTGCACTCATTTCCTCGAACCCGATGCTACCTAAGCATCTTTGTGATTCAATATTCTTATCCACATTCCACACTAGCGAGGATAATTTGGAAATCCCTTTGAGAATTTGCCATCTGGGATAGTACAACTCCCTCATGAGAACCAAACTTGGGATCACGGTTCCCACTTCCTTGGGAGGAAACTTGTGAGGAGTCTGAATGGGTCTGAGGACCAAAGTGTAGTGGATGGACAAGTTAAGGATACAAATCCATGTTAGTTTCGAAAGGCTTTCAACAAGTGCATGACATTGACTATGATGAGACTTTTAAACTTGATGGTAGAGAAGATGGATTCCATACGTTTGAAAATTGCCATTGTGACAACCAAGGGATGGAATTCCATCGGATGAGCATTGAAGAGAATGTGTTTTCTGATGATCTCTTTGAGGAGGTCTATATGGAGCATCCAATTATTTATGAAGGATTCATCTTTGGTATGTCGACCAAAGAAGTCTCTTTATAGCCTCAAAGCGACGAGGGCATGGAAGTATATATGGACTCCTACCCTCATCACATGCTTTATGCGTTGTAAGTCAGGGCTTGAATGTTTATGCTCAGGATGGTTGATTCACTTCTACTCCCAGTGATGTATGTTGATGGTTGATGATCATCGTTTTTCTTGACTCCACAGCGATTGTTGTAGTCAAGAGGATTATGCATGAAAAATTCTTGATGAAGGACCTTAAGAGTTCGATACATTTCTTTATGGACTGAGATAAATCCAAGATGCATTAGGCATCAAACTATCTCAGGAAAAGTATTCTCAAGATCTCCTTGAGAGATTTCACTTGTAGCCAAGGATACAAATGCACTCCTTTCCTATCAATATTTAGACTTGAGGATGGCAGGGAGACTCTGCTGGTTGATAGCACACTATACACTTTAACTGGTGGGAGCACATTGTATCTCACACCTCGGACCCGGACCTCTCCTATGTGGTTGGACTAGTCTCAGGTTCCATCTGCGGGATCGCATGAGCTACATTGGAAGGAGGATCTGAGCCATCCTTGCAGTAGAGAGCCGGGGAACCATTGCCTTTAGGATTCACTATGCGATGGGCTTCTACATTGGACCTCCTCCGAGTTCCGCGATTGACTAAATTTGGCGATAACATTGGTCACAGAGATCCACATCTGGTTACTCTTTCGATCTTGGCACTGCGCCCTAGCTGCCCGATTAGAAAGAAGAAGCGTTTGTGCCTATCTTTAGTGAGGCCCGGAGTATAGAGGGGTAATTAACATAACCATTCAGGATATGTATGGCTACAACATTTCTCTTGAGTTGGGCGATACATTTCATTGGTCGATGATGCTCGGTGTGACAACCATAGCTTTGAAGTTATCTGATCCCTGAGTTGGGGCGGTGGGTGGCTTACATCGAGATCACATGCATTACATCGGTCGTGGGATAGTGACTTACGGTTGCGTGCTTTGGCATTGGCTGTGTGTACTTGAACATTTGTTGTTGAAGTTTCCATTTATATAGGTCAATCTTGAAGTGAAGGACACGTTGCCTATAGTCATCTTGAAGTGAAGGACACCGTTGCCTAGCAACTGTCAGTTCTTCTTTTTACATACATTGTACTTTGAGGGGGGTTTTTCCCATGAGTTTTTCCCTCTTTCCTCGTTTATTTCAGTGTATCTTTTGTATTTGGGTACCTAACATGGCCTCGTTGTTGGGACCCATTCTTTATTTTCACCATAGTGATGTTCAAGGGGGGTGTTGGAGATACTTCACACACACCTAAGATTTTTCCTAAGGTTTTCCCTATGTTTATTAGTCATTATTCAGTCTCCTATAGTTTAGGGATAATATTCCTCTAGGAAAATATTCTCTTCAGTTCACACTTTAGTTTTATTAGTTGAGTGGAGTCTAGATGCCACATTGGGATTATCACCATGTAGCATTGGGATCATCACCAACTAATGTGTATTGTCCTTGGGATCATCGCCAGACTAGTGCATTACTCATGATTCCCTGATCTCCTCCTCACTTCACTCTATTTTAATCAGTTAACTGAATACTGAGAGACTGTTTAACTCAGACTATGTGGCAGTTCACTCCCGTAACTATCTGAGACACTAGGCTAGGTGGCAGTTTACTCCCGTAAATACTGGTGTGTGTCCAGATCAATCTAGACCACCACTATAGTGCATTGGATTCTCCTCCAGTGCAAATTAGTTGAGTTATATAGAGTATATCATGTGTAAATTATCATTCATTCATTTGGTTAATGAGAATTCTTCCATTCTTTCTCTCCTACTTCTCTTTTCTCATATTTTCTTTGTAAATTGTGTATGTAATTTGCTAGCTAGATCTATTATGTTTAGTTTCAGCACATTTACAAGGGTGAATTATATTATTACAACAATAGAATACTTAATGAAATGGGTCGAAGCGGAACCAATCAAGAATTGTACAAAAGAGGCAACAACTAAATTCATATATGAAAGGATAGTAACTCGATTTGGCCCTCCCTTAAATTTAATTAGTGATCAAGGACCACACTTTTTCAATGGTACAATTGATATCCTCCTTAAAAAGTTCATGATCAACCACAGGAAAACGATGGCCTATCATCCACAAGCCTTGGTGTTGTCGAGTCTTTTAACAAAACACTTCATAGGGGATTAACAAAAATTTGTGGACTTGATAGGGATGATTGGGATGACAAGGTACCAACGGTGTTGTGGGAATACATGACCACGTACAAAATATCGACTGGTCAAACACCATTTAAACTTGTTTATGGCCAGGAAGCTATAATCCCATCACACTTCTGTGCAAATGTAGGAAATATAACATCCGTCCTAGAATTCGACCATATCTTAAATACGAGACAATGATTATATCAAGTTAATAAATTGAAGGAAGAAAGGATGATAACACAAGAACATAAAGAAGCTCAAATAATCAACAAAAATCCTAGCACAACACACACATAAAGAAAAAAGACATTAAAACATGAGAATTGGTATTATTGTATGACAAACATACAAAGCGAAAACTACATAAATTAGAAACTTCTTGGATGGGTCCTTATGTGGTCGAGGACATCATACCTTTGGGATAAGTTCAATTAAGGATATTGTAAGGGAACACCTTCCAAAAATTAGTCAATGGGATTCAATTGAAAAATTATAACACATAAACTGTCACAACACCTATTGTTGAAAACCTCTTCAGGGGTGCCAACAGGATCCGACTAGGTCAAAAACCTTTTGGGTCAGCATAGGTTGAGTTGAAAATAAAGACAAAGAAAAACAAGAGAAAATAAAGAAACAATAAAATAAAGTAAGAGGAAAGATAAAATAAAATAAAAAGAAATTAACATAAACAATAAAACACTTGATTACAAAAATCAGGTACAAAACTATTGAAGGACAACAAGTTATTTATGTTGGTTGTGGAGCCTGATTATCTTCCTGATTTAGAGGTCCTTGCTTTCAGCCGTGTTGATACCTCATGAAGTATTTACACCCCAGAAGTATGTACACTCTTCCACGCGGGGGAGTGCAGAGGGGGGGTATCCCCTCTGCGAGGTCTGGGGGGGCTATCCCACCGACTGGGGGCAAGCGGGCCCCCGAAGAAAAAATTGCCTTGTAAAAGTATATTGTAATTTCATTGTAAATCTGGACTGTTCATTATAAGGTCGCAGATCTAACGGTAGAGATTATGTTATGTTTTTTTGCCCTAGAAGGCAACCCTCTTTTATGAGGGAAATGTATTGCGGCTATGGATGATGGTGAATATTGTATTATGAGAGAGGAGACTGTGAGAGAAAGAAGAGGAAGTTACAACAGGTTTTGCTGTAGGTTGTATCCCTTCATTTGCTGGAT
>SNQJ01S0002806.1:203137-216371 GCA_010110895.2 Picea sitchensis
AAAAATGAGAACTCTGGAGAGTTCTCATTAAGTTGGTAACTATGTTGGTTAGGAAGGTCAATATTGTGACAAATATTTTGAAATTGCAATCTAATTTGGGTATATGCAAGACACTCTAAGAGAGTGTTTTTCATATTCAACCCTCTTAGTGTCACAAAGAGGATAAATTCTTTTGTCCCACAATTTTAACAATATTTTTCTTCTTTACGTTAGTAAAAAATGAGAGATACTTTCTTTTGATCATCTTCTAGATTATGGTTGACCACCTCCTTATAACATCTTAATTTTATTTTATCCTCTAATTCTTTATTGCACCACATATTTGTTGGACATATTGTCATTGAGGTGTTGTCATTGATGTCAACAATCGATGTCATTATGATGTGATGATGCGTTGTTATGAACAAAATGAAGTGAAATCTATCTAAAGCTCAGGAGAGACAACATATTAAATTTCACGAGATCAATGTAGATGAAAAAACATCACCGAGATTGAATTCCCAACAGATCAATGATCTTGATCAATTAGAATTCAAGTACAAAACCAAAAGCTTAGAAGGGAAAGYGCATTGCAATGATATAAAAAACATGCAAAGGAATCTACCAAAAATATCAAAAGGGAAAGCACATTACAGAAACGTGATCAGAAGTGAAATCCCCACAGTAAAACTACAGAAGAATTGAGGGAGAATCTTGTCCATTGATGTAGATTTCAGGACAAACCTAGACCGTCAAATCTGGGAGTTACAGAGGAGGACCTTCAGATCAAACATCTGATTAAGTCYCGACCGTCAGATCTCAGTAAGGGCAGATCAAAAACAAAGAACCATTGTGGGATGAAAGGGTTGAGTTAATGATTGCGCAACTTTCGGTTCTGAAATCATCCATGATCATTGATCTACTATGAGAGCATTCTCAACCGTTAGATGAAGTCAAGTTTCTCAAATTTTATCAGGGAATCTCACTGCAGGAGGATTGAGATTTGGGAACGAATAAACCAAAGACCCAAAGGCCGAAATAAATCTGGACCATTGATCTAAGAGTTGATCACAGTCGTTGGATCAAGAATTCAGATGAACCTACGACCATTAGATTCAGGAGTAAGACATGTGACACATCAAGAGATCCAAGTCAACAAGGACACATGGCACAATCATAAGGTGACACATGTCTTGGTCTAGTTGTAAATTTAGGTTACGTAAGTCACGAATCTAGGTGACACGTGGAAACCACTCGGCTAGTGCCAAGTCAATAGTAACATCAAAAAGTTATGTCACTATGGGACTTTGTCATTCGAGGGAAACCAACAACTACCCGAAGTGCCGAAGGCCGAAGTCAATGTAAACCATTGATCTAAGATCCTCCAGATTCTCACATGACCATCAAATCAGGAGACATTCAACTCCAATGCTGACCAACTCTGGTGGAAATTGGAAGTTCCATAATATTGAGATCACTATGGGGGAGTATTTATTGGATAGTCCAGTGATTACAATCCAAATTGGTGGTGTTTATGTTGTATTATGGATCCAATGGTTACAATAATTTAGAACAATGGTTCTTAATGTTTAGAAACTTTTCATGATATTTTCCTCTAAAGGAAAGGAAATTGAAGTTAGAGGTATCGNAGTGATTACAATCCAAATTGGTGGTGTTTATGTTGTATTATGGATCCAATGGTTACAATAATTTAGAACAATGGTTCTTAATGTTTAGAAACTTTTCATGATATTTTCCTCTAAAGGAAAGGAAATTGAAGTTAGAGGTATCGAAGGGAAACCCTCTAAAGTGATAAGCTCTAACATGATCACAACATTGCTAAATAAGGGACACCATGGTGTAATTTCACAATTGTGCTCACTAGATGTCCAAACATCTAAACCCTTTTCTCTTGTGGATCAATCATTCCAAGGTATTTGGAGAGATGATTAAGGGTATTCCACTTGCTTGATATCATGTTCATGCTATTCATTTGAAACTAGGAAGTGTACCAACCTAACATTAGGCCTTACATGTACCTATATGCAAAAAAGAGTGAGACTAAGAATATGGTTCAAGAAATGTTAGAGGTTGGCATAATTCAACCTAGTTAAAGTGCTTTCTCTTCACTAGTGGTGATAATTTACAAAAAGGAAGGTTCATGGCATATGTGTTCAGATTATAGAGAGCTCAATAAAATGATAATTAAGGATAAGTTTCCTATTCCTATAATTGATGAATTATTAGATGAATTCTAAGGAGCAATTTTCATTTACTAAGTTGGATCTCCATTTTGGATATCATCAAATTAGAATGAGGCAAGGAGACATCCCCAAAACAACCTTTAGAATGCATGAAGGCCTTTATGATTTTTTGGTGACACTGTTTGGCCTTACTAATGAACCTTCCACATTTCAAAGCTCGATGAATTATATTTTCAAACCCTTTCTCAAAAAAATTGTGTTAGTACTTCCTGATGATATACTAATATACAACAAATGTTTGGAATAAAATGTACAACATGTTGACATGGTCTTAAAACCATTGGAAGAGAAACAACTATATTCAAATCCTCCCAAGTGTGCATTTGGGGTTCATAAAATAGAATAGTTGGGTTATATTTTATCTTACGAATGTGTCAAAGTGGACCCTATCAAAATTAAATCTATGAATATTGAATGACCAATTCCAAAAATCTTGAAGAATCTTAGAGGATTCTAAGGATTGATGGGATATTACCACAATTTTGTCAAGAATTATGGTTAAATAACAATACCTCTAACAACGTTATTAAAAAAGGAGGCATTTTCTTGGACTCAAGAAGTAACCAAATATTTTGGAAAACTTAAGGAGGCTATGTGTACAAATCATGTCCTGACCACACTTGACTTCACAATTTTTTTTTATTGTGGAGTGGGATGCCTCAAGGCATGGGATTGGTGCAATTTTAATAAAATAAAGAAGACCCCTTTCTTTTGAAAGCATCCAACTTAAAAGAAAGAAATTGCTCAAACCCATTTGTGAAAAATAAATGTTGGCCATATTACATGCAGTTAAGAAAATGGTACTCTTACCTAATAGAAAGACACTTCAAGGTAAAAATGGATCATGATAGTTTGAATTACTTCTTGGAACAATTATTATCTTCACAAGAGCAAAAAAAATGAGTTACAAAGATGCTAGGTTATGACTTTGAAATTATCTACAAAAAAGGAAAACAAAATGTGATGGAAGATGCACTTTAAAGGAAAGAAGAAGACATAGAGGGATTATTGTGTGTTATTTCCATTCCACAACCTGATTGGGTGGAAGAAGCAAAGATAGAATGTGAGGACGTCTACCAAAATCAGTGAAAAAGCGAGTGGCACCCTTGGAGCACGTAGTGTGTCTTGAAGGGCACGTCGCATAGATGAAACTTGAATGAAGGGGAGTGACACCCTTGGAGCACCTAGTGCGTCTTGAAGGGTATATCGTGATTTTAACATTGGTGAGTCAATGAACCTAGGTACCTAGAAAACAATATCTTACCTTGACATGGTCAACCTTAAAATAGTTATGCATGAGTAAAGTATATTAATTATAACTTTTCCCTAAAAAATTTGCTAAGCCTGGTTGAAATTAAAGCCTAGGTCTAAGTAGGATATGCAGACAAAAATTTAATTAAGCAATTAACAAAAAGGGGGGGAAATCAAATTTAAAATTAAATGGAGGATTAAATTATTTAAAGGATTAATTGTTGTTTATGTGCAAAACTCGCTAAATTCAAACTTAGACAAAAGGGGAAATTAATTGCACAAGGAATGTGGAACATAGAAGGAATCTAGTATAGAGAACTTTCCTAAAACAAACTCAAATAAGTTTTAAGAAAGACGTCAGTCATTAAGGGAATGTGAGGAAATAAAGGGACATCGATGAGCTTTTTTAGGAATGTTTTTAGGTGGGTGAAGGAAATTGGAAATTTAATCAAATGAATTAAATGAATTTCTGATGCAGCTAAGGGATCGGGTGACAAGTGTACAGAGGAGAATATTCCTAATTAAAATTTAACAAAAAGAATTAAATGTGCATTTTGAAAACTAATCACTAAGAGAACTCTATAAAAGAAATGACAGAGAAGGGGATTGGATCACGACTGGTACGCATAAGGTTACGCTGTCAGAATTTTCCTTGTGGGAGTTGGGATGCCCAGCGCGATTAGAGAGTGGTAGTTCAACCTTGCGAGGCAAGATGGGAGCTATTTTTCTCTGGTTTGTGTATGTGGACCCTTTGCCGCTCGGGGAGCTAAGGGGGAAGAAGAGTTTGCCGCTCGGGGAGCTAAGGGGGAAGAAGAGTACCCCTAGTGTTGGCTAGGAGGTGCTAGTGAGGTCTCAACAATTAGTGAGCAGGGAGTTGGATGGAGCGCCTTAGCGGAGGAGCATCTCGCCTACGTCGTCTTTGGTTGCGATAATCTCATTGTAAATTGATTTGTAAAATATTTGGTTATTTATGTATGGTTTTCCTTTGCTTCTTATGCATGATGACCTTGTTGTCGAACGCCCTCTCCTTGTCGCTCAAATGGTAATAAGAACGTTGCCATCATAACCCTTATGTGTATGAGAATGATCTTGTTGGGTATAAGCTGATAATAGATCTGTGGACATTAAATGTTTTAGAACAAATGAACGGTTAATATGAATGAATATGAAATTCATGGCTTTAGTCGCTGGATTGAGAATATGAATGTAAATAAACTGTTAATATGAATGTAAATGAAATTCATGGCTGTGTCGTTGAATGAATGTGAATGTAGAGGTTGATTTCGCAAGTGTTTTTCTATTCCTGATTTGATTGAATAGTTGCATTAAAATGTCGTTGGAATGAGAACTACCGACATAGTATTCTCGGATTGTACAGATCGATCTACATAGGCTACTGTACATACTTCAACCTTCGAACTGTGGCGAAATTTTGTCTTTTTAAAATCCATTCTAAGGTATTTTCCTTCGCTTCAACCAATGCTTAAACCTTAATGGTTCTTCCCCAGAATCCTAAGTGCGCTCTGGGTGGACACTTGGAATGTACAGGCGCCCAGATCCTCCCCTAATTTACTGAGCATGTCGTTGCAGCAATAGATTTGCTGCGTTCTCTCTTCTGGCAGCGTTGGGGTTGCGTCCCTCCTTCGTTTCATCTTTCTCGCCTTCCCTGTGGGACGGGTTCCTTCTCTGTGGGTGGTTGAACTTCCGATTTTTTTTTTTTAATTCATTTAAAATACAATTTAATTCGTTTTCCAACTAATTTATATATTTAGTTACCTTGTATATTTTTAAGTCTTATTCCAGTGAAAATTTATCTTAAAATTGAACCTTTTTCAACTGTGTATTGGGCTTAGATATGATTTCATGCTCAGGCATGGGTGGAGGACCTTTAGGAACATCCTTTTTGTTTCCTTGTACCATCTGAATGGGGGATGTGAAGAAAGTAAGGATGATAACTAATTGTAAATGTATGTAAGCACATGTGTGCATTTTATATCAATTAAAACCTATAGAATTTAGCCTTATATTAACTATGTCTCCCCCATCAATCATGCGTGGATGAGAAACACATAATCTTTAGAATAAAGATCATTCAATAATGCAAACGTTTACTTTTGACTAAAAAAGGAATATCACTTGTACATTGACAATATAGGTATTAAGATGATCATCTGTCAACTAATAAGGACAATTTCAACCTACCTAACTTACAAAACTATACCCAACCTATACAAGTTTTCCTGCATCTCTCATGCAACTCCTCAAATATGCATTCTAGACACTCTTATCTCAATACAATAAACCCTCATTAATTAACGAATGTGCGTGTATGTTGGCTAGTTGTTGGTTAGTCTATGTGGGTGTTGTAGATTTCATTTTGTATAGTGAATTATTGTGACCTTTATTTTCCTCTAGTTCCTTTGCATGGATGTGAAGCTTTCGATTGCTTGGTGTAGTGGTTCTTATGTTTGGTCTCCCTGGTTACCTTGAAAATAGATGGGTAGGTGACTCTAGAATTGCTCTTACCTAGTCCCTGAATTGATTCGTTATAGCCTTAAAGGATTGTACTTAGTGAAGCCTTATAAATCCATCGGTTAAAGAGGTCAGTTCCTGGCATAAAATTCCTTATAGGTCAATCTATGAAGTTGTATCTTCTTACACATGGCAGACTTGGATTCCCTTCTTATAGCTCCTTGACCTAGTTACTTGAGTAACTTGAATCCTTAGAGTCGCTAAGTGTTTGATTATATGTGTGCCCCAAAATAATTGTGGAGGCGTGATTAATTAAGTGTTTTGGTTCGTTGCGTATGGAATAAATGTTGACATGTAATAATTGAGATAATTAGATTAATTGTGCGCCTTAAATAATGACGATGTACATTTAATTAAGTGATTAAGAATGAATGCACGCATTGATTGATGTTGACTTATGTTTGATTATGTAGATATATCATGCACACATTTTGAAAATAAAGTTGATTACATTTGCGCCCTTAATAACAATGTCATTTGATTGGATTGTTTAAATTATGTTCTCTTGCGCCTAGAGAAAAAGTAGATTAATCTTGCATCAAGAAGCTATGTCGATTTATGATTGATTTACTAACTAGTTCTCTCGCACCATTAATTAAGTGGATTTGGGATTGTTATAGAATTTGTTTACTCTCGCACGAGGCAAAATTTTTATGTTGATGAAGGATGGTTAAAATTTGACATCACGCGCGTCATGTTTTAAATGTGATGTATGAATGATAAAGGTGAATATTTCCCTTGCGTTGTGATTAATTGGTGATTAGGTTGATTGTTAATGCATCAATGTTGTTTCATTAATATCTTGGGTGATGTGTCAACGTTGTGTTGTAGTTATTAAATTATGATGTGTTTTTCCTACCGTAATTTTTTTTTACTTGTTGTACGTTCCTTTTTTTGTAGTAATGGCGGGGACGTTACATATGGTATTAGAGCAGGCTCAACCCTGTGACTGTGGATAGCCACACCTTCCACTGAATTATATGCTTGAATTAATAACTTAGTGCTAATTAAAACTTTAACATGTCCATGAGTTACTCATGGTTACAAAACACCATGAAGGTTCACGAAGTGGTGCCAAGGGAGGAGGCGTGACGCCTCCAATAGCACCCACGCCAGAGGGTTCCAACCCCCAAGGAGAAGAACAAGTCCTTGGACAAGAGTCGATTGTTGTAAGGGATGTGGATGGTCTGACAAGGTCCTTCCAGGGAAATTTCATAGGCCTTCACTGACCGTCTGTACTGAGATAAGGCCAGGGCGCCTGTACCCCTGAGGGCCCACAATGTGCCCTAGCTAGTACTAGTAGATTCACGGAGAACTCTAGAATATTAAGTTCCATGTTCACGAGTGCCACAGATGGCTTAGCCACTAAGGCATGGTTGGAGAACAAGGTGATGTGCTTCGTACTTCGCGATTACGATCTCCAACACGAAGGTCCGCATGGCGGTCTTCAGCCAAGGGAGCGCTCTTCTAAGGTGGAAGACACTCCTACCTCATCTAAACATGGCCTTCGAAGCCATGTTATGGGAATAGTTTGATGAATGGTTCAAGGAGAATAAATTGACAGAGGAATTCAGTGAGCACAAGCTTGATGAGTTCAACACCTTCTGACAAGGTGGTCGCATGGTGCCAGATATTGAGATCAGATTTATGGAGCTACTCCGGTATGCCCCACATATGAACATGGAGAATCTAGAGTTCAGCACATTCATTTGTGGACTTAACTCCAACTTTGTGCCAAGGCGAGGGTCTAAATTCCTTGGACGTTGCACGATTCAGTCCAGTAGGCCTCTTAGCTGAAGAATATTATACCATGAGAGTCAAGGCAGGACTCCTGCAAGATCGTTTGGACTGATGACATATGGCATGCAAAAACATCAGACGCCAACCAGACATGACATCTTGGTATCAATATATGTCTATATAACCCTTGTTCACGACACCATGACGATGGGTTCCTCAATAGAGAACCCCCTACAGAGGACCACCGCATCAGCAACAAAAATGGTCGGGCTTGTTCAGTGGAAGAAACCAGGGTTTCAGGCTGGTGGGTTAGCAACTACTACTTCGGGGATTAGGATTACTAGGTTGAAGACTGGATACTGGACATGTGGGGACCACAGTACCAACGCGGTTTTCTAGTTGAGAGAGACAGAGCGGCCGAGTCAACAGGACACACTACGATTGTGAAGATGGGAAAGGCCCATAGGATTCATGACTGTGGTGAATAACCGTCAGGCCATGCACCATTCTACTATGATCGAGGTATCAGGTACCATCTCCCACTAAAATTTTAGTATTTGATAGATCCTGATGCTAAAAGAGAGCTCTATTATAGTACCATGTTGATGGGATTAGGTAAGGGCATTGGACTAGATGCGTTTAGTTTCATCGAAGTGGTGTCAGGTGGAAACTTGATGGTTGGAGGAAGGGGTATGAATTGTCGTGTCATCCTGGGGAATATTGTAACGAAGTTCGACCTATGTCACTAACTTAAGATCTTATGACGACATGATAAGTATGAACTGTTTGGAATCGCATGATGAGATGGTCAAACAGTGAGGTGAAGCAGTTGAGTTGAACTAACGATGAGGGAATGAAAAGAGTGATTGTAGGAAGAAAACAGGGAGTGTCCCTGAGGTTCATCCCTTCCCTAGAGATATGGAGGAGTATGCACAAGGGATGAAAACTTATACACTCCTAGCGCTAAATGAAAAGGGCTTGGGGGGAGGATTAGAGGACCTTATAGTAGTACGAGAGTTTGCAGATGTGTTCCTAGAAGAGTTACCGAGTTCGCCACTAAAGGAAAGATGCAATTTATCATCGATCCAAGACTTAGAACCAAACCGATAGCAAGAACACCTTATCATATGTCGACCCCTGAGTTACAGAAGTTGAAAATGCAACTGATGAGTTGTTGGACCTAGGACATATACGTCCAAGTGTGTCACCATGGGGTGCACCTGTTATTTTCATACGGACGAAGGATGGGTCATGGAGACTCTACCTTGACTACCATCAATTGAACAAGGCAATGAGTAGAACCAATATATGTTACCGAGGATAAACGATATATTGATCAGATGAAGGGTACGATGGTGTTTCAAAGATTGACTTAAGATCAGGGTATCACCAGTTAGGATCAAGGAGGAAGACATTCCTAAGACCGCGTTTAAGACGAGGTTGGACACTACAAGTTACCATTTTGACTGACAAATGCCCTAGGGGTATTCATGAGCTTGATGAATAGACTGTTCAACGAACAATTGGACAATTTTGTTCAAGTACTCATTGATGATGTTTGGATATAATCTCGGACGAGGGAGACCGGGATGAACTTTTTCACCTGGTACTACAGTGTCTACGAGAGAACGATTATTTTTTGGAAACTGTCGAAATGCTCTTTTTAGGGAATGTCATCTCTGATGAAGGTATCGTTGTGAATCCAACAAGGGTAGAGGCTATCATGAAATGACCTGCTCCAACTAATGTCCCATAAGTGCGTAGCTTCATGGGTTTAACGAGATATTATTGACGATTCGTCGAGGGTTTATCAAAGATATAAAATCCAATTACATAATCGCAAAATAAAAATAAGAGGTTTGTATGCACTGAGAAATGCACGGAAGCATTTAGAAGGCTCAAAGTCCGTTGATGACAACACTGATACTAAGGATCCATGACATGGATGAGGAATTCTTGGTATGCACATGCGCATCCAAGGAAGGCTTAGGTAGAGTCATGATGCAAGACAATCGAGTGATCGCTTACATCTCGAGAAGGTTAAGAAAGCATGAGGACAACTATGCGATGCACAACTTGGAGTTTTAGCCATTGTGTATGCCCTGAGAGTGTGGAGACACTACCTTATTGGATGAAAATACGAACAAAAAAAAATGGACCACTGTGGTTTACAACACATTTTTACGGAAACGACTTGAAAGCACGACAAAGGCGTTGGTCTGAATTACTTAGCGAGTACAATTTCAAGATTACCTAAATAAAAGGAATAATGAACTGAGTGGAAGATGTGTTGATTAGGGGACCACACATATTTTCGGTGATGCCTCTTCAGACGAATCTTCGTGAAATGATTCTAACTACGTTGCAGCGATGACTGGTATAAGAGGCTAAGGAACTCTATGGGACAAGACACCATGTTGGTACCAAAATTGAGGGATATACTGTGGACTATGACGGATCATTGAGATATAATAATTGGATTTACTTACCGCCCAACAAGGAATTAAAAAGTTTTGATCTTATACGAAGCTCATAGAGCCATGTACATGGCTCATCCAGGAGTCATGAAGATAAGGACAAACCTTAAGCCCTTATTCTCCTAGAAGGGATAAAGGTGGACATCACGAGCTTCATGGTGAGATGTCTAGAAGGTTGATAGGTGAAGGCTGAACATAGACCTCCGGAAGGATTTCTACAACCACCCGCTATTCCGGAATCGAAATGAGATTTCATTTCGATGGGATTCTTTGGGGAAATTTTCGCTAACGGCGAGGCAAGACTCAATTTTCATGATAGTTGACACTCTGATGAAGAGCTCACATTTTGACCCTATGCGTTCGACGCATTAGGTGCTAGGTATATCTAGAGTTTATCTCAATGAGATATTGAGACTTCTAGACATACCAAAAGGATCTTATCTGATTGAGGATGGGTGTTTACATGACGATTTTGGACTAGTTTCCAAGAGGCCTTAGGAACCCCACTTAACTTTATTACCGCATATCACCCAGAGGTAGACAAGAAAATAAAATGAACTAACCAACCTTGTAAGGTTGTGTTGCGTATGTGTATGTTGGACCAACAGAAACATTAGGAATAGTTCTTGCCACTGGTAGAGTTGGCTTACAACAACAGCTATCAAAGCACCAATAAGATGGCTCCATTTGAGTTTCTTTATGGGAGACCATGTTAGACGCCTTTGAGTTGGGATCAAATTGAGGATGGGGTCCAGGTAGGACTAGAAGTGATCCAAGTATTGGATGAAAAAATACAAACGATAAGAAAAAGGGTTGGAAGAAGCGCAAGATCGATAGAAGGGTTTTGTCGATCTGCCTCGTGTGACCATAATTATGAAGGGCCTAATGACTAGCTGTGTCTCATTCTTGGAGGCATTGCACGATGTTATTTTTTATTTATCTGTGACTTTAGTTCATTGATCCTACGCATGTGATTGACTTGAGTTCTTGGCAGATGTTGGGCGAGGGTGCACTCACGGCGAAGATAATATGACTTCTAGACCATTGCATTTGACAACTACGATGTCGAACTATCGATCAGGTCAAGGACCATTGGGACGATTATAGTCCACACTCGGCTACCCGGGAGGATGCATATGATATGCGTCAACAGTTTCCATTCTTGTTTGATGGTTAGACCTTTAGATATTTTCAGATACTTTATTTATGCATTTATATACTGTGAAACTTTGGGACGAAGTTTAAAACAAGAGGGGGTGTATGTAACATTCTGCTCTTACACACACCTGATTGGACGTATTCTTTGAGGACACTTATGTGCAAGTGATCTGGATGATTATATGATTGATTGTTTCTCTTATGGATTATGATGATGTTGTGGATATGATGATATGTTATTTGATTCTATTTGTATCAACATGTGTTATTGATTGGTTTCTCCTGAGTCCACGGGACTCTGGACAACTTGAGGATGTCGATGGCATCGATGGGCCTCCTTGGACTCCGAATCGAGTCAGGGAGTGGATTGTTTGTGGTTTGAGTATTTTCGTTATTGCATATGTGACATATGACTGGTATATTATGATGTTGTTTATGGATCGCTGACATGTTTTGTTGATGGATGTAGCCTAACGATTGCTTGCTAATCAGACTCAAATTTGGAGTAAGGGGATCATGCATGAAAACTAGAGATATTGAGAGAGAGGTGTGGCAGTGGCCCTACCACAACCTACTACCACTCCCACATTGGCTCGAACTATAGATTAATGATTACCTAGTACAATAGATCCATGATGTCGTGAGGGAAGACTGTGACAATAGCTCACGAATATTCTAAGGGGCGCGTAATAAGGAAAGGTCCTTATTCCATAGAGGCCCTTAGTCTCCCACAAGGTCGTCTGACGGAGTATTAACTCCAAGGGCGGACATCCACCAAAATAAGTCAAAATTTGAGAGGCACCCTTGGAGCACGTAGTGCGTCTTGAAGGGCATGTCGGATAGGTGAAACTTGAATGAAGGTGAGTGCCACCCTTGGAGCACGTAGTGCATCTTGAAGGGCACGTCGTGATTTTAACACTAGTGAGTCAATGAAAATAAGTACCTAGAAAACAATATCTTACCTTGACATGGTCAGCCTTAAAATAGTTAAGCATCAGTAAAGTATATTAATTATAACTTTTCCCTTAAAAATTTGCTAAGCCTAGTTGAAATCAAAGCCTAGGTCTAAGTAGGATATGTAGACAAAAATTTAATTAAGCAATTAATAAAAAGGGGGGAAATCAAATTTAGAATTAAATGGAGGATTAAATTATTTAAAGGATTAATTGTTGTTTATGTGCAAAACTTGCTAAATTCGAACTTAAACAAAAGGGGAAATTAATTGCAAAAGGAATGTGGAACATAGAAGGAATATAGTATAGAGAACTTTCCTAAAATGGACTCAACTAAGATTTAAGAAAGGCATCATTCATTAAAGGAATGTGAGGGAATAGAGGGACATCGATGACCATTTTTAGGAACGCTTTTAGGTGGGTGAGGGAAATAATCGAAAATTTATTCAAATTAATTAAATGAATTTATGATGCAGTTAAGGGATCGAGTGACAAGTGTGTTAGCATCGGAAGTCACTCTTGGATTGCAATAGGAGCAGAGCCCGACACCCATCAGTTTAATGTCACGATTTTTTTATAAAGGGATGATCAGATGGAAGTAA
This sequence comes from Picea sitchensis, assembly GCA_010110895.2. Lineage (NCBI taxonomy): Eukaryota > Viridiplantae > Streptophyta > Pinopsida > Pinales > Pinaceae > Picea > Picea sitchensis. Next base: position 216,094 of record SNQJ01S0002806.1, read on the forward strand.
ACTTAGAACAATATCGTCTCAACTCTGAAACTAGGCCAGGCATGCATGAGCAAGTGAGGTCTTAGATAAAATTCAAACAATGAGTTACAATAAGGGTGAGCAGGGGGAAGACTTATATGAGAAGAGTGCGAGGGTCTGTCATAAACATCAGGTTCATAACAGACTAAAGAAGCAAGCGTCCAAACACAAGATCCTCTTATATTCAAACACAGAAGACCAGGGAATACAATAATGCAATGACAAATCCTTTATCATAACATAACTGTAACAATTCATGC
>SNQJ01S0002806.1:249608-265318 GCA_010110895.2 Picea sitchensis
GTGTTGTTGGTGATGCCATGCTGACGTCAACATTGACTTTTTTCCATTCCTTTGACTTTTAAGTTGCTTGAGAAAACGGCCAGAGTACGATAACTCTCGCATACAACGTCTGTTTGAGAAAGTAAATATATTGTCGGAATCAGCGTGACAAGCCGATCACAATGGAATTGGTTTCATCCAATTCTACGAACTTTGATGTTTGAGCATTTTCTGAGCCTGGGGAGCCTCCTGGATCACCCAACTCGATTAGAGAGTGGTAGCTCGAAATTGCGAGGCGATATGGGAGCTAGTTTTCTCTGGTTTGTGTGTGTGGCCCCTTTGCAGCTTAGGGGGATCAGGGGGGATGAAGAGTACCCCTAGCATTGGCTGGAAGGTACCGGTGAGGTCTCAGCAATTAGCGAGCAGGGAGCTGGACGAAGCGCCTTAGTGGAGGAGCATCTCGCCTATGTCATCTTCGGTTGCGATAATCTCATTGTAAATTTATTTGTAAAATATTTGGTTGTTTATGTATGGTTTTCCTTTTCTTCTTATGTATGGTGACATTGTTGTCGAATGCCCTCTCCTTGTCACTCAAATGGTAATAAGAACACTTCCATCATAACCCTTATGTGGATGATAATGATCTTGTTGGGTATAAGTTGATAATAGATTAATGGACATTAAATGTTTTAGAACAAATGAATGGTTAATATGAATGAATGTGAAATTCATGGATTTAGTCATTGGATTGAGAATATAAATGTAAATGAATCAATATGAAATTCATGGCTTTAGTTGCTGGATTGAGAATATGAATGTAAATGAATGAATATGAAATTCATGGCTTTAGTCGTTGGATTGAGAATATGAAAGTAAATAAACTGTTAATATGAATGTAAATGAACTGTTAATATGAATGTAAATGAAATTCATGGCTTTGTCATTGAATGAATGTGAATGTAGATGTTGATTTCGCAAGTGTTTTGCTATTCGTGATTTGATTAAACAATTGCATTAAAATGTTGCTGGAATGAGAACTACCGAGATAGTATTCTTGGACTGTACAGATTGCAAATATATGTAGAACCAAACTGCATATACTTTAAATATGCATTAGTGCCTATAGTTCACATAGAGATTAACACATTATCAATTTTTAATTAGTCATCAATTTTATCCCACTCTTTGAAAAAAACCATTGAGATTAATAAAAAATCTAATTGTTAAGCATTCCCCACCTTCTATATGGCATCGTATCTACTTGATATCATCTATGCCAGTAACCCTTTCCCAAGGTTAAACTAGAATTGGAACATGGTATAAACTCCAATTCATGTTATTGTCAAGCCATGTGGGAGAATAAGTACAAGAGAAATTATGCACAACTATGTGATTTCTTCATTGCTCCTATTTATATATCAATATTTTGTAAATATTTCCCTAGACTGAGTAGATATGAAATGAGACTATTGATAAGCATAGTAAATTTGTACTTACTATAGGACTATACATATAATGAGGATTTATGGAGTTACAACTCCTCCTCACATATTTCCTAAATATGTTCCCAATAGACTAATTCTTGGATAAATTGCCTACCATACCAATTTCCAGGGTTTTAATGCATCATTAGACAAAGACGCCAGGAAGATAAATTTCATTCCCTATAACATGTATATAGTGCATGATGAGATAATGAACTCTAAACAAGACATACATGAGGCTAACACAATGTTGGAGTACATGTTTCCATAGGGGAAATTCTAGAGGCATGATCCTCTTGGATTGGTTATCAATCATAGTATTATGATTCTAATAACATGTCATTATTCCCATGAATAGTGGGATAATGAGATGCCATATGATAATGTACTTAAATGGGAGGAAGTGATCATCAATATTAAATCAAAATATTTGACTCCCACCCATAGTAGGAACTCATATGAGTAGATGGAAAGGATCAAGAAAAAATTGGTAGAGATTGAAAGGATGTTGAAGAAAAAGGAGGAAGACATAATTAAATATGAAGAGGAAAAATCCAAACAATAATAGGAACACATAATTAAAGTTGAGGAATAAAGAGAAAGGAAATAAAAAGAGTGAAAACTCAAAGGGGACATAGAAAAAGCTAAGAATTCCACATTGGAGGTTGAGGAAAAAACAAAAATATTAACAATTGAAAAGAACAAATTAGAAGAAGAGAAATATGAACATGGGAGAATATAAAAATTGGAAAAGGATAAAGGAGAAGCTATATGAAACACAAAGGATAATTAGGAACATCAATATACAAGTGAACCCTGTGAACAACCAACATATCAAGATAGGACACCTCCAAGTAGTTTTATTGATTTAACCATGAAGGATCTAATTGTCCCAAAACAAGGTACAAGTAAAGGGAAAGAGATTAAGGATAAACACATAGAAATGGAGCAAATAGCTACACCTGAAATATTAGATAACACTTTGTCCTAGGGTGATCAAATTATATTATATTCCATTGAGGATGTGGTGTATTTGGAATTAATATCTTACAATAAGAGAAGACAAACTATTGTCAAGAAAACTTATAGGGGAAAAATAATAAATCTAGATAATATAGTCCTATGAATAATAAGAATAAAAAGTGCTCGACATTGAGAGAGTGAAATTGACTGAATTACTTTCTATAGGGTTATCCATTACTCATGCTATCCTTGACAAGGAAAAGTCTAAAGTAGTTGATGTGAAAAATTAAAAAAAATAAGGTTGCTTTATTAGAAAATCAAGTCAATTATTATAATTCTACACAAGGTTTTGTTTCCATTTTGTAAGTCATGTATTATAAGAATACCACGTTAATGTAAAAAAAAAATAGATTTATATACCAAATCATTTCAACTATAAGAGTTGAGTTTGTAACTTTCGATTTTGAGTTGAGTTTGTAACTTTCGATTTTGTATAAGGAAAATTAGATGTAGAAAGACAAACAATGCAAAACACAAGATCAGATGGATTATATTAAGTAGGTTCAAAAGAAAAGAGGTTATGGAGATCATAAGATAAGGCTACTAAGTAACACTGAGGAGTATTAAATCAAACACGACAAAGAATATTGGAGGAGGGTATCACATGAAGCTCAAAATAAGGTGGAATAAGAATGGATGGCATGCATAAAGATTTGGGATTTCATAGAAGACACTACTCAATGTTAGCTTCCTTCAATTAGTCCTCCATAAATCTCTTACCTAGTGGATCAAATATTGGAAAACTTTGAACACATAATACAGTAGCATGAGGTGGAAGTATGAAATGTATAAACCATTGTAAAAGGAAATGTTAAGAAGTTTCTCACAGAGAAAGTGAGAAAATCCACTCAATTAAAATGTGAATTCCCTAAAATAGATAAATATATTAAAATGTTTAATAGGGAATTGCCAATTTTCAAGGCTCCTAGAAGACATCATACTTTCCCACAGGATAATTTATGTAATATGTTTTTTGAACAATGAAAAAATTATGATAAGGAGGTAGTTAGAGAAGCAACCCGGATTTCACTTAAGGATTGAGTTAAAATTTGTTATTATAACCAACTTTTGAAATTGTATACAGTAGAATTTAGGAAGCTAGAAGGGATTTTGTGTAGTACAAATTTTGAAGGAGTATTGTAATAGAACTATTTGTGTTACATTGATGAATGAAGAAACTAATCATTGGCTAAATCAATTTTGACTGAAGAATATTGTTTATGCAAGTTAAATGTTGTGGACTATTCTACAACTTGGTATTTGTGTGGATGTGTTGTAAGGATATTATTATTGTATTGCAAGTTATCTCGAGACAATCAAAAGGTTTTTATGCCATTAATCCAGAGGGATATTCCATTCCAAATAGGGGAGATTATAATTCAGCCTCTTCATTGGGATTAACCCCTACTATTGACACCTGGGTATTCTACCCTTTGTACAGGTAGGTAGTTGAAGAGTTGCAACTACTACCTCTTGAAATTACTTTAGAAATTAATTTCTAGGTTTGAAATTTTGAATTTGATAGAGAAAGAATTTTGAATGGCATAAAGGAAAAATAGAAACTGAGGTCCTAGGTCAACTATGGGTAACAACTCAACTAGTTGCACATGAAAATAACTTTGATGATGGAAACAATCTTTTAAAGTCATCTAAAAACAATTACACAGGCAAAAGAAAAACAAGAAGAGGAAAAAATAATTGAAGTTGAGGAAGAAATAGAAAGCAAAGAAGAAGGGTGGAAACTCAAAGGGGAAACAAAAAAAGATAAGAAGGACATAATGGAGATTGAGAAAATACAAATATTAATAGTTGAAGAAACGAAGAAATAGAAGAAAAGAAAGATGAACAAGGGAGAATATCGAAATTGGAAAAGGATAGAGGAGAAGATATACGAAACATAGAGGATAATCAAGAACATCAATCTGTAATTGAACCCTATGAAAAACAAACATATCAAGATAGAACACCTCCAAGTATTTTTATTGATATAACCATGAAGGATCTAATCATCCCAAAACAAGGTACCGGTAAAGGGAAAGAGGTCAAGGATAAATACATAGAAATGGAGCAAATAGCTGCACCTGTAGATTAGATAACACTTTTTCCTAGGGTGATCAAAGTGTGATAGATGTGATTGAGGATGTGGAATATTCATAATTAATATCATATAATAAGATAAGAAAAACTATTTTCAATCAAACTTGCAGGAAAAAAAAAATCTAGATAATACAGTCCTTGAACAATAGAAGAACAAGTGCTTGACATTGAGAGAACCAAATTTATTGAATTAATTTCTATAGTGTTAGCCATTACTTATGATACCCTTGACAAGGCAAACTTTGAAGCAATTGATGTGAAAAATTTAGAAAAGAAGATTGCTTTATTAGAAAATTAGGTCAAGTATTATAATTATACATAAAGTTTTGTTTCCATTTTTGTAAGTCATGTATTAGAAAAAGACGATGTCAATGTACAAAACAAAATATATTTCTATACAAAATCATTTAAACTATAAGATTTGAGTTTGTAACTTTCAATTTTGTACAAGGAAAAATATATCTAGAAAGAAAAATAAGGCAAAACATAAGATCAAATGGATTATATTAAGTAGATTTAGAAGAAAATAGGTCATGAAGATCATAAGATAAGGCTACTAAGTAAGATTGAGGAGTATGAAATCGAATATGACATAGAATATTGGAGGAGGGTACCACATGTAGCTCAAAATCAAGTGGAAGAAGAATGGATGACATGCATAAAGATTTGGGATTTCATAGAAGACACTACTCAATGCTAACTTCCTTTAGTTGGTCCTCCATAAAGCTTTTACCCAGTGGATCAAATATTAGAAAATTTTGAACACATAATACAATAGCATAAGGTGGATGTAGAAAGTGTATCAACCATTGAAAAAGGACATTTTTAAAAGTTTCTCATAGATGAAGTGAGAAAATCCATTCAATTAAAATGTGCATTCCCTAAAATAGATAAATATATTAAAAGGTTTAATAAGGAATTGTCAATTTTCAAGTCTCCCAGAAGACAAAATACTTTCCCACATGATTATTTATGTAATATGATTTTTGAACAATGAGAAAAGTATTATAAGGAGGTAGTTAGAGAAGAAACCCCCATTTCAGCTAAGGGTTGAGTTAAATTTTTTTATTATAACCAACTTTTGAAATTGTATATAGTAGAATTTAGGAAGCTAGAAGGGCTTTTTGATAGTATAACTTTTGAAGGAGTATTAATAAAGAACTATTTATATTACAATGATTAATGAAGAAGCCAATCATTGGCCAAATTGATTTTGACTAAAAAAGATTGTTTATGCAAATCAAATGTTGTGGACTATTATGCAACACAGTCTTTGCATGGATGTGTTGTAAGGCTATTATTGTTGTATTGCAAGCTATCTTGAGACAATCAAAAGGTTGTTAGGACATTAATCCAAAGGGATTCCAAATACAGGAGATTATTATTGATCCTTTTCATTGGGATTAACCCCTATTGTGGACACTTGGGTATGCTACTCTTTCAATAGGAGGATAGTTGAATATTTGTGACTACCACCTCTTGAATTTACTCTGGAAATTAATTTCTAGGTTTGAAATTTTGAATTTGATGGACCATGAGTTTTGAAGGGCATAACGAACAAAGGGAAACTAAGGTCCTAGGTCAACTATGGGTAACAAATAACCTAGTTTCACATGAAAATAGCTTTGATGATGCAAAAATTCTTTTAAAGTCATCTAAAAACAACTATAAATTTAAATAACTCATCCATTATCCATTCTACACCCCACACACACACACACACATCATGGTATAATGTGTGTATTTGTGTGTGTGTGTGTGCGCGCACACATGTGCACGTATGTGAGCAAAATATTTAAGGATCCAGACTTATGTTGAAATGTGGAAACCTTGGCAAATCTTACTAATTTTTAAAATGACAACTACAAAAATTTTGATGTTACTTTTGTAAAAATATTCAAATTCCTAAGGATTTTATATATTTTTGATAAAAATAGTGATTTATAGCATAAAATAATTCTATCCTATAAAATTTGAATAAATCATTTAAAAAAAAAATAAAAAAAAATTGGTAAATTGTTTATTGTAAAAATACATAAAAATTAGCCCAAGAAAAACATTTAACCCTTAAAAATTTTCTTATGTATGAATTAAAGTTTTGTATCATCAATAGTCCATCAAAAGAGGTTCATAAATACATTAATATAAGTCCATCAAATTGTGCTACATAATATTCCAAAACCAACACTACTATTAGTCCATCAAGAAAACTATATCACATGGTCTTCATGCATTAACTACGTATATCATAGTCTTGTTATAAATCTTGTCCAAAATAAAACATAATATGAAACATCACCCAACAAACTCATAATATAATGAGTCAATAAGAGAATCTCTATTAAAACCATAGAAATTTTCATTCCAAAATAAATTAGTGCCTATTTAGGCACACCATTCTCGAAAGGTGGGATTTAGCCAAATCAAAGTTCATATTTTATTTTAATATGTCAAAGTAGGTCAAAATTATTTATAGTAATTAGCCATGATGATAATTAACGAAAGAAATCATACCAAACCAACTGACTATGATAAATGGCTTCAGAATCATGCATGAAATACTTGAGATCAAGCAACAAGAGTATCTAAAGGTGGGATTCTTCAATAATAATAGCCAAATCAAAGTTCATATTTTATTTTAATATGTCAAAGTAGTTCAAAATTATTTATAGTAATTAGCTATGATGATAATTAATGAAATAAATCATACCAAACCATAAATGGCTTCAGAATCATGCATGAAATACTTGAGATCAAGCAACAAGGGTATCTATGTGTCATAAAAGCATGAGAAAAAAAATAGTATCGTAGTATGGGTAAAGAGACCTGCTAGAAGGTAGCTTACTCATATAATTTAAACTTCCTCCATTCACCATTACTCCTCTCAACACGTTCCCTTTCATTAGACAATCACAATAACTATGACTTTAGATCCATCCATATTGGATTTCATACTTTAAATCATTACAAAACTATTCATTCATCAAGCTCATATATAAGCATTCAAAGTCAATGACAAAATCCCACAAACATGTTGAAATCCAATCATATGCCAAACTAACTTGGCCCTATACCTTACTTCGAGTGATGTTCATTATACATAAAAGATGTGCATTCAAATTCTAGAACATAATGCAAATCAAATAGTTCTAGGAAATCACTATAGGGGATAGCTAGTATGGTTGTAGCCTATTTCATCCATTATAAGATATCTCAAACAAACTGTGTTTAGGAATATATATACAAGAATTAAATTGCATTTGCATTAAACTAATACTCTATGTGATTCAACAACAACCTAATATAGTCCATGCATTGCATGCTTGTTATAATAGAATAAAATCAAACCTTTCTGTAATATCCACTAATTAAGATAAGGGTTTGGACATAAAACCAATAACAATGTCAAATGGATCAATTTTAGGTTTCCTTGCATATAACCAATGACACCATTGAATGGACCAAACCTAATACCAATAAAAACCCTAGATTTTATTTAAACACTATGGACAACCCATTATTGAACCCATCATTTCTTGCGCTCAATGCCATTAATGGAAAAGTCTGCAATGATAAAATACTCAAAATAATCAATGAGAATCACTTGTATGAAATGAAAGTAATAAGTGTCAAAAAATCAAATTACCACAACCAAAATATCACTCAAACAATATGAAACCATTGTGAGTAGGGCTAGGTAAGGATAATTCAAATGATTAGGGGGGGAATTCAAAGGAAGGGCTTTGGACCTTTTCTTCCCCCTAAATTGAAACAACCAAAATGAGGGTTTGATTGAGTTTGAAACTTAAACCAAACCAAGGAGAATATCATATATTCCACATGCATGGTCAGGATCTTGGATCAATGATTCAAGAATAAACTATATATGTTGTCAAGTAATAATGGTAAGGATATAGTTAAAATACTTCAAGCTCAAACACATGCAAGAGGTCGAAAACAATTGACCTACTCTTGTAGGGTCTTATTCGATAAATAAAAAACAAAAATAGGAATAATGAATTGAAACAACAAGGGGAAAATAAGTTGTGATTTTTAGGATCCAAGATCACATAGAGAGACCCATTGCCACTTAACTCAGGCATGAAAAACACACAAGAAAAAAAACAAATCAATAGGATGTTATGGCTACCTTCATTCCATCACAATTGGGATGGTTGGGTTTCTTTTTTTCCATCTATTTCTAGGTTCAAAAGCCCATGAATTTTTCTAACAAATTGTTTCCCCAAATGCATTATACAAGAGCTCAGGGTATGTCACTGAGCTCAGATCTCACCAACACAGGATAATGATTCAAACTTGATGTAAAAAATCCAATATCAAATATATATCCCAAGCTATCAATCCTTCAAACACAACATGAAGTAGGTAATAACTAATCTAAACCACAACGGAGAAAGTACACAAAATTACGGGCTTCAAAGGAGGAGATATAAAGGTAAAATATAATAGTAAGCTAACTAAATGGTAAGTGTAAATGCAAACAAGGTAGGGAAAATGCATTGTAGAACCAACCATCAACCACAACCATTGGATTATATCAAAGGAATGATAATACCATGCATCACATGCATGTTCTTTCCCTCTTAATTTGATGTTAAAGTCACAATACAAGATGTCCAAGTGGCATCAGAGAAACCCAATATTTGTTGTATCAAATCCCAATGTGATTAGTAGGATGTTAGGTGAAATCATATAGCATAATTTCCCCATGTTCATAACTTAGATATGCTTTGAAACTTGGGCCTATTTGTGCCAAGATATGGCATGCTCAAAACCTTAGTTTCAACCTTATACCATTTTTTGTCCATTGTTTGTAACTTAGGTAGATGTGGAAATAAAATGCCAAGTACAAGGATACTTGTAATTAGGACTTAATTTCACTTTTCACAATTTGTTTTCACATTTGGCTATGAATTCACAATGTGTTATTTGACTATAGGTATTTTTATCCCCTATCCTATGGATAACTAAGCATATTATGTCTCGAGGCCCATAGGTCCTAGACATGGAGTATCAAGAGCCATATAACTTGAACTTGGCCCTGGAGGGCCCATCTTTTATTCAGTGCCTCCTATCTATGAGAAACAACAACATCCATCCCATCGGCCTTGTTATGAAGTAGCAGTGGGTCTTTCTCTATGGGGTAATGATTCTAGGTATCATGGCATGTGTCACTCTTATTCTCAAAACATTTGAATATGTGCATTGAATTCTCTTTTGTTTCATGACGTCTTCTTGGAAATTATTCTCTTGAACTTATCCATATCTGGGGGGATGACAAAGTTCCCTAGTAAGTTGGTTCCCTTAGGGATGATTTACCACTGAGTGGGTATACGAAAATTCATTGTCCATTCCTTCCATACTTACCACTTTCCATCATTATCCCTCTCATCTTTCCCCTACATTGGTTCAGACATTTTGTTTTCCAAGCTAGTAAGGGTTGTACCTTGCCTCATGGGAAGAAGGGGTTAAAGGCCCAAAGGGTAAAAGTAGATAGAAAAATTTAAAATCCAAGATGAAACCTTGAGATGCTTCACCCAGGTATTCTCGAGAAATAAATAAAAGGCTTCTCAAAAAGAAAATGGAACCCGTAAAATAAAATAAAACTCAAGGCCTAGTTGGTGGATAGGAGGTATCATCATGAGTCGACCTATTAGGTCCATGAGCATGTAGTGGTATGAAACTACTATTAATCTAGTCACCAATCCAAGGTAGTGGATTTTGGTGGCATAAACAAGAGAAATGGGGTCTCATCAYGAGATGACCTTCTCATTTCCATGAAATACTTATGGGTAACGCTACCACCACTGGTCACCACGCCAGGACAGTGTCCTCCAACTATTATCTTGAAAAGAAAAAACAATAAGACAAAGAGTAAAAGGAATTGAATAGGATAGGAAACAATTTCATCCATGACAAGGTGCAGCTCACCCTCTATATAGGCACCCACAGGTAAGACCTACATTTTCCTGTCATCATTGCACCCCTTGCCCAAACATTCCCTAAACCATCTCATACATTTGCATGACCTAGATTATTATTCACCTAGGAAACACCCCACACCTAAGGAGGATTATCCCAATAGGACATCCTGAGACCCTATCCAAACCTGGTTTGTTAAATAACATCACGTCTTTGAGAATTTATCTGGGTAAAGGGGGGTTTGATGCACATGTTTGGGTAACTTGATTATTAGATGTGATTGACATTGCTATGATCCATGTGACTTATGAGCCCATGGAGGGCATACTTGTTGTTCCTGCAGGACCATGCCCAATGGACATGTACATATGGGGAGATGATTAGTTCAAACCTCCATGGGGATAAAATCCCACCAAATGGATGTTGTGATCCCAGCCAGGCGCAGAGGGATACCAGAGGCTTGCACCAAAGAAAAAGGAGGGTGTTCCACAAGAGGCACTTTGGCAGGGATAAACCTAGGGGGGTCTTTCCCTCCCACCATGACACTGGCCTTTGAAGGCCCTTGAAGTAATCATTTTGAGCCTTGACGTCATCTAGTTAGGGTTTTGGCATCAAGACAACTTGGTTGGAACATGTGGCATCTTTTGAGGCCTTTTGAAGCATAACGTTTCACTTTAGAGGCCTAGTGTTCCATGAAGGGGCCTAATGTCACCCTAGGAGGGGCATGACATCATCCCTAAAAGACAAAATTAGGGTTTTAATTGTTAATTTTATGTAAAATTGGATTTTTGATGTAAATTGGCCATGTTGGCCTTTTTGGACCTAAATTGTAACTAAAGGTCATAATTATTCTATAAATAAGGGAAAACTCTCTTATATTTTTCATTACATTTCACTCACACAAGTGTGAGGTATGAAATTCAGCCTCTTTTAAGGCTTATTGGCTGAAATTAAGTGGTGTGCAACTCTTGGAGGAGGCTATTGTTGGTGTATTTTTGCATTTTCATGGTGAAAAGTCTTCAACTAGGGCTTGTGGCTAGATTATTCTTGATGAAGTAAGTAAAAATTTTCAATCGTTCTTTATTTTGAATGGTTATGGTACATTTTCTTATTCATTTCTAAGATTATTCATTTCTAGTTTGAAACCCTAGGAGAAAAGTACATGTTATTGTCCTTTTCTTTATAACTCTTCACCTACTTGATTTTGCTAGATAACATCTCCCTTGAAGAATATAATATAGCCCTAACTTTGTAGCACTCTATTAGCATTTCTTCATTAAGCTTCATACATTTTATTTCAAGTTTGATCTATAGAAGAAGGAAATCGCTAGGGCCTAGGGTTACCTACTTTCTAGCATTTTTTCCTTCTAGGATCTAAGATATTGAAGCCTTAGGTTACTAACACCTCAATCATCTTCCCCTTCCTTTAGTTCATCTACTATCATTTGTTGTTTCCCTCTAATAATTTCCGCTGTAAAATTTGACTCCATTTACCCTAAAAGGAACTAGTTCACACCTTTCAAGTGATTGATTGACCAAACAAACTCTTAAACCATCTACCTTAAGAATTTTACTAACTATTTCTAACTTTAGATTAGAATAACCTAATAAATAATTTGTTGTTGTTGCAAAATATTGCTACAACCATCTATAACAACAACAAATTCATCTTAAAAGCAATATTTAAAGTTGATCATACATTGTTATCATTGCTTGTCACAATTACTATCATTTTGTCAAGTTTATGCTATCATTTCTTGTCATTTTGAAGCATTATTGAGGAATAATTGTGTAGTTGGTGCTAAATATATATTGTTGTTATAAATACTTCTATTGTTTCAAATTTTATATCATCTTGTTCATTTTATCAAAATTCTATGGTTTTATGAAGCACTAACATCATATGGTACTTGCAAATAACATCTTTTCTTGTTGTCTTGTTATGGGAAGGTACACTTAAATATTATTTTTCTTCATCTCATCAAAACCCTTGAAACTTTTGATCAGAGTGCCTGTGAGAGGGGTGGGACTTTCTTGATACTTTTTCCTTAGCCTTCTCAAACCCCCAAGTCACTGGGGACGTCTCCCCTAGGGTACCACTCCTAAATAGAAAGAGGTGTCTTATTAAGGTGAAAATGATAGGAAATCCTCCTTGTTACACCAATTTAGTATTCACTTGCCTTTGGGCTTTTGGGCAAGTACAAATTGTGCAATAACATTTTGGTGTCATTTCCGGGGAACACTAAGTCATTTCTCCTCAAATACGACACTTTTCGGTAAGCCTTTCCTAAAAAATTACTCTATCTTACAAAGCTTACATGGCGACTCCACTGAGGGTGATCCCCTCATTCCTTTGATAGTTTCAAGAAAATTATCTGGTGACTACACTAACCTTTTCCAAGGTGCCACCTTACTCTCTATTTTGTGATATTTCCAAGTTATGGGATCATGGCGCTCTAGGAACAAGTGTATCTGACTATTGATTTCAAAAGTTTTCAAGGATACCCACATTATTTTGATACAAAATGGTTAAACAACTCTCCAAGATTTGGAGGCCTCCCAATTACTCACATTGTAGAATTCTTGAAGTATATAAGTGAGATAGAATTGGGAGGGGGGGATGTTCTGGTAAAATTATTCATACTTTCTCTGCCATATTTTTTGCAAGATTGGTTTAAGAGTTGTTGCGAAGATAGAGGTATATCATCTTTCATAGACCTCATCAGTAGGTTTATTGAGTTTGTGAAACCACAATGCCTGACATATGAAAATGCCCTTAAGAATCTCGCAATAGCCCTAGAGAATGAAGGATTCACCACTGAGATTGTGGAAGATCTCAAGTTTGTATATCATACTCAATACCAAGAACCCTATAATATATAAGGAGAAATTTATGAAGAAAATTGTAAACCCCTTGAAGAGGAGCAAGATTTTTCCCATGATTCGATAGAATTCAGTGAAGATTTAACTAGAAAAGTGAATTATGAGGATGAAGCACTAGTAACCACTCCCACGTCCGATGAAGCTCTCCAAGATCCTATCTCTCCCGCACAAGATGAAGAGAATGAGGTGATTCATTTTTCTTTCCAGTTTCTTGATGACACTTTGTTCTATGATTCAAAAGGTGAAGAAGTAAAGGAACCCTTGGAAGAGCTAGTTCCTTATTTTTCTGATGAAGACAAAGAGATGAGTATTGGTGATGACGTTGTTGGGTATCCATTTTGACACCCCTATTACCTTATATTATCTTCTATCTTGGTCAATTTTACCTCTGAAATATGCATATGTTGTCTATTTCTTCCACAAGCCTACCTTGTGACCTTATTCATATGCATAATGAGGTAACCCATGTTAAAAACAATATTTGTTTGATTTCTTAATTAATTGGGACTAAATGATTGATTGTTTATGATTCTAATTAATTTGATTACTTTAAGCAGCTTCATGACGAGGCATCACCTCATCCGGTATGCATCTTTAGGATTCGTTTGGTACTTTTGTTGGTCCAACATTCCAACTCTGCGCTGATCCGGTACCAACTTTGTGCCTATTTCGATACCACCTCTATGCTGATCCGATACCAAGATCTGTTATTGTGCTAGTCTAGTACTACACCCGCTTCTACATGATTAACATTTTGAATGAGTACACTGGCGATGCCCCCAAGAAATTAGTTGGATGGAAGCATCCTTGGTTCATTTGAAGAGCATGATCGACTTCATCACTCATGCACTTTGTGTCATGAGGATGAAGTCCATTCCTTGAGATACGTTATGATCACCAATTGTAATATTTTGTAAACATTTGATAATTATCTTTAGCCTTTGATTGTAACAGTTGAGCTTCTTTAAAATGGATTTTGTATAGATGATAGGGAGTAGGAATGATATACACTATTATGATGGGAACTTGAATGTTGAATTACTGATTCACTCATTTAATTGAAGGAATACAAATGTTATTTTTTTACAATTCATGGATGTGAGTAAATTGTTTATTTTGTAATTTCTTTAGAGCTACCTTGTTGGCTCAACAAGGGCCCACCGCCCCAACGAAGGTAAGTCTCCATGTATATGTTTATGTGTGGACATAAGTTAGTTGTGTGAGTGTGCAAATAACATAGTTGTGCATTGCAAATGATTCTAAGTGCGTGAACTTTCCTAAGTACAACACAAATCTATAAATAGATACCTCTTGATTTTGGATCAGTGTAAATGAACAATTATACATTAAGCATAGTAGATGATTCTATTTATGTTTCTGTAGGGTGATATTTAGTCAAAAAAATATGGATAGATGTTTGGGATTGTTAGATAAACAATTGTTATTATTCTGAATTTGAAAGTCTTAATAATTGTGTTGTCCTCAGTAGGTATAGGAACAACTTGAATTCATCTCTCACCCTTCATGATTCAGTAGTGAAGTCTTTCAATCATATTGACTATCTCCTGTATTGAGGAAGGAAGTTTTGATTGGAATTGATTAGGTCATGATTGGTTTCTTTCCAAGAGTAAATAGAGTGAATTGTCAATTGTTATGTGAATTCAATTGCTACAGGAAGCAGGATCTCAGTTCACCTCTTTATTTCATGAGCCTATAATGAACAGACTTCTATATGAGAAAGAACATTTTCAACTGAGTGTTTTCTTGGGATTTTTACTATGAGATTTATCTTCTAGTTTGAAGTTGTGTGAAGAATAGTGTTCAGATATTTCAAAAACAAAGTATTTTGTTATTTATTGTTTCTGGATTGAACTATATACAACAGACATATATAGGTTATCTATTTTCATCACATATAGTGTAACATCTCTTTTGATTACGAATCCCATATTGATATATAAATGAGTGCAATATACTAAAAAAAAATTACACCAACATTTTGGCATCATTGTCAGGGAGTTGTAAACGATAATAGGTAGTGTTTTGAGTTTGATTGGTTTGATGAGTTTGGATTGGATTTAAGGACAACCTAAGGGCAGAGAGAAGATGGTAAGACGAGAGGTAAGAACCTGTGCATCCACTTTGGTGGGGTTTCTCCAAGTTAGGTTGTCCTCTTACCTTTGGTAGTTAAGAGTTTGTGTTTTATTAGTATTATAGTTTCTTTTTTTTATGAGTAGACATATGGATAGTAAAGGTAGATTTATTGCCTCCAAAATTTCAGAAAATTAAAAAAAAAAACAC